>JAGPOY010006517.1:0-10263 GCA_018983105.1 Silene uniflora | reverse complement strand
TCATATTTGTATGATTTCATGTTATATTATTATGACATTTCGTGGCTGGGAGGACTCGGAGTTACTCCCCACTGACTGTGGCTTTCGTATTTGTATAAAATGCGAATGACAGGTTTGTGAGGCAGATGTTGGGTGCATGACGAGCTAGCGAGCAAATTACCTTGGGACCCTTCTTAGATCGACCTTGATCTTGTTTTAGATCACCTTGGACCTTTCTTAATTTGTTGGACTATTTATAGGACATATGTCTCCCTGTTTACTCTTTTATTGTATTAACTAAGTTTTACACTTCCACCCTTTTTTGTGTTTTATACACCACGCAATTTTTATGTCGCATCCCATTTCGATCTAAGACCTTGTATGTTGAGACACCTTCCGAGAGGATAAAGTTTTTAGCAGGTTCAAAGTTTTTAAAATCTCTAGGTTTTCATCAAATTGAACCTATTACAAACATATCCAAGCAAATTTTCTTTAGAATACGTGTTTACTTTTCCGCAAAAATCGAGGGTGTCACACCTGCCTCGCGCCATGAAGCTAGAAAGCGAGCTGCAACAATGGTGATCACAGAACGATTTCTAGAGGGAGAAACTTCTCTCTAGAACATGGCATCCGTTTATTTTATTGTTTATCAACAATCTATAATAGAGTGGAATTAATGTAAAGTAGAGACTTCTTTACCTTTATTAGTCTCTTATAAGATTATAATTGTAAGAATTAATATTAGAAAAATCATTTAAAAAAAATATGATAAGACTTGTAATATGACTTCTTTGAAATCACATAGGTATGCCACTTAGCTTATCACTTAAAAATGCGTGTAATGTTAGTTCTTTTTTATATTATTGTATATATTTCATGTTGTTGTCAATAATTAAATAATTAATAAAAATTAATGGATTTAGAAAATATCTTATGGAATAAATTTTGATGGTTTATCTAGCCTTTTTATATATATTGCATAGATTTATTATTATTTATAGATTTACTTATAATTCCATGTTATGTTGTCAATATTTAAACAATCAATAAAAGTTAATAAATTATTACATTTTAAAAATTTCATGTGATTGATGAGTGAAATAAATTAATGTCTTGTAATAGTGGGAGTTGGAAAAAAAAATTGGAAAAACAAATAACATAATTGAAAATATTAATTATTATTTCATAAATGGTTTAAAAAGTAAATTGTGGATTTCTAAAAGGTTTCTCATTTAATTTTCTAAATTTATTTTCCCAATAATTATGAGAGTAAGTTTTGATTGGGAATTGAAAACATAAGTTACTTGATTAATTTTTTTTATGTATTAGCAATGCCATATGGAGTAAAATGAGATTCAAGTTGCCTTTTTAATTATATTACAATTGTAAAAATTAATTATTTCATGATGATTCAAAAAAAGTAAATTGTGGAATTTTAAAAGGTTTTTCATTTAATTTTCTAAATTTATTTTACCTTTAATTATGAGAGTAAATTTGATTGTGAAATTGAAAACATGTACTATAAGATACTTATTGGATTTTTTTATTATGTATTCTAGCAATGCCATATGGAGTAAAAATCACACTCAAGTTGTCTTTTTAATTATATTATATAGATAGATAGATAGATAGATAGATAGATAGAAAGATTATGAAACTTATATGTGAATTTCTAGTATCACTTTTCAAATTTTTTTAATTAATCATATTGTATATTTAACAAACATATATAATTTTAGAATAATAATAATGTCACATTAATTTGCCATTCATCATATAATATATTTAATAAACATATATAATTTAAGAATAATAATAATAATAATAATAATAATAATAATAATAATAATAATAATAATAATGTCACATTAATTTACTTTGCCATTCATCATATTATATATTTAATAAACATATATAATTTAATAATAATAATAATAATAATAATGATAATAATAATAATTCACATTAATTTTCCACGTCACACATGCCATGTCACAATTGATGTCACATTTAATTTGCCAAGTCACATTTCCACGTCACATTTAATTTGCCATGTCACATTAGCCTTTTAATTATATTATATAGATATAGATAATCTTAACAATGGCTAGATTGGGAAATAATTTGGGTAAATAATGACAAATAGTATGTAATATGTATATATTTCCCATAATCACGTGCATAGTGACATACCTGTACTTTTTTTTCCAATCTTTATTTTTACTTATCTTATTTTTTGCTATTATCATCACCCTTATGTTAAAATCACTAAATAAGTTGGGTAAATAATGACATAGTATGTAATGTATGATTCTATCAAAGATAAAATTGACGTGAATTAACTTTCCCCTCTATTTAATAAACAATGTAGTCATTTTAAAAGTCTTACGAAAAGGAAATTGGACATATAAATTTTGAGCTAAGTCATAAAGTTATAATAAAATATTACGAATCTCAAATAAAATGTTAACTGAAATTATATTAACTTCTCTCCATTTATAAATCATCCAATTTTTTTCTCATAAAATGACATATTTGTTATTTTTTCACATTTACAATAATTTTCATCTAAAAAAAAACATGTATTCAATGAAAGATTATAAAATTTAAAATAACCAGTAAAGTATAAATTTTATAAAAGAATATATCTTTCAAATAAACGGGTTGATGAAAAATATATACATACTAAATGTCATCATGGAAAATTAAATAATTTTGACCTTGTCGATATTATTTTATCAAAGTGGCCATTTTTCCAAAACTATTTCCCAAATCAGTCATTGTCAAGATTAATCATGTCTCTAAAGTTTTAAAAATGGTTAGAATGAGAATTATAATTTGAAAATGGTTAGTTTGGTAAATACTTTAAGAAAAATGGTTATTTTAGTAAAAGACCCTATTTTCTTCATGTATGTTATAGCTCTTTCCGAAAAAGGATTCTTAATTTCTAAAAAATTAAATTATACTCTGAACAAACCCTAGCACAACCATAATCACTGCCTCCCTTATCTTTTTTATTTACTTCATTAATTCCCTTTACAATTTACAGATCGAAGAATATGGGAGACAAACAATCAATTAATGCTAAGAAGAAACAAGTTATTGAGCAACAAAGCTACCTCTCTAATGATGTTATTATCCACGAAATTCTTACGAGATTACCAATTAAATCCATTCTTCGATTTAAGTCAGTTTCGAAACAATGGTACTCTACTCTTTCTTCTTCCAAATTTGCTACTTTTCATCTTATGAATTCCCCCTTCTCTCACCCTTCTTCTCCGCTAAATACCTTGTTTATCGAGAGTTGGACGGATTTTTACCTATTTTCTTATGATGATGATCAAATTCCATGTAACTTAGAAGATAATTTGGTTAAACTAGAGGCCGACTTTGGTGTCCCTGATTATCTTAAACTTATAGGATGCTGTAATGGGTTGGTGTGTTTAAGCAGACCTTATCGTAAGTACTTCATTTTATGGAACCCGGCTACCCGCAAGCTGCACAAATATGGGCCAGATGGGTATTTAAAGGGTATTAATGATGTAGCTCTTGGATTTGGGTATGCATCGTCCGTTGATGACTATAAATATGTTCGAATTTTAACACGACGATGGAAAAGTGGTCAAGAGAGCAATATTGTTCGTATCTTCTCTCTCAGGGAAAGTAAGTGGAGAAAAATTGAATTTGAAGATGATGTTGTTGTTCGTCCTTATGGAAAATCAGTGCTTCTTGACGAAAAATTATATTGGGCTAGCTATGCAAAACATGTTGGCTCTGTAATTGTTTGCTTTGAATTAGGATTAGAGAAGTTTGACATAATTAAGTTGAACGGGGCCGGCACAGTCTACTTAGGAGTCATGGGAGCGCGATTGTGCGTGTCCAAATGTGATTGCACAGATAGAGGTGACGAGTTAAAAATAATTCAAATGACGGGTTCTTCTACAATAGAGTAATCTATTGATCTACCAAAGGAGATGCTATTAGACCATGACTCTCAAATGATTGGGTACACGAGGACTGACAGTTTTTTTGCGACGGGGGAATCCTATGATGACGCTGTAGGAATGTGGCAGAATTGGCGTAAAACATTGTGGTTAGTTGACACGGGTATGAAACCTATGCAATGCACACCGCTTTTGAAGGTTCATAACATGATTAATATTGCAAGATATGTTCCAAGCCTTGTTTCCCCTTTACCCATCGAGGACTTGTCGGAGGAATAAAGGCGATACACCGTGTGATGTAATTAACCCATTGTTACCTTGCTCCCTTGTTTTTGATGAGGTAATTAAACATTGGTATGACCTACACGTACTGAAAAACCAAGTCATCTATTGTAAGGCACATTATTTATATTCATCATTATTTTATTTGGGTTAAGTCTTTTGCAAAACGGTTTATCAGGATTTGTTTATTAGGAATTCCTGCCCTTTTTATCCAACCTTTGGTAATTTCTATTTGATCGAGTTTCTAGCAGTCCATGGATGGCTGCCTCCCAACCAATTGTTGTACTGTTTAATCTAAGGAGTATGAATGAGTCTTGACGGTCACATGTATGTTGTACTGATAATTTGTGTAATACTGAAATCCTCTCCTAGTCGAGACATCTGACATGTCAATTCGAACAAAATTCAGAATAAAATATTGGTTTTGTTTACAGAGGAAGTTCGATAACCTTTTGTATACAAGGCGCAGGACAAAATGCTTGAACCAGATTTCCGCATGAGAATTCCTCCGGCTATGGAATTTGTATTTGTACTAGCTTATTCCATTGAGCGAGGTTACGATGAGTCTACTCCAAATCGACAAAAATGGCTCTTTTATGTACGAGCAGTGAATTATTTTAAATTTAAGCGTATTAGCTGACCCATAGTGGCCAGTCGAGAACGTTTTTATTTCTTTAACTTTCGGGTTTGCTCTACAATGGCTGGCTGAATCAAATCATACGGCTCACAACGACCGCGGATCTGTTGTGGGAATTTATTCCCTAAATGTCTTTATATTTAAAAAAAAAAAACTCCGTATTTAGTAAATCAAATCACAACTAAACGCATATATATTTAAAAAATAAATTATTCTTCATCCTTAAATCATAGGAGTAGATGACAAATAAAATGGTACGAAACTCAAATAAAAGGGTATAGAGAAAAGGTCTCTCAATAACTTATTGAAATACCGTCTCCGTCAAGTTTTAGTGATCATAGATTTTACCAAAAACTCCTCATTGCATAGTCCCAACCTTTCCATAATATATAAGCCAATTTATAATCTTAAACCCTAGTAGTTCTGCCGCAATTATGCAACAAGGCTACCTCTTTGATGATTTGATATTTCAAGAAATATTAATAAGATTGCCCATTAAATCCATTTTACGATTTACGTCAGTTTCGAAACAATGGTATTCTACTCTTTCTTCTTCCGATTTTGCCAAAGCCCACCTTATCAAATCGCCCTACTCCCACCTTTCGGCTCCAGTTAACACCTTGTTTATCCAGTCAGGTAATAATCGTTACCTTTTTACTTACAATGATGATGATGATCATATTTCTGATTATACTGATAATTTGCTTAAACTAGACGTCGAGTTTTGGGACGAGAAAAATAACCTTAAATTTATAGGGTGCTGTAACGGGTTGATTTGCTTAACACCAGTTGGCAAGAAGTATTTTATTATATGGAACCCGGCCACCCGCAAAATGCACAAATATGCATCAGATGGATATTTAGTGCGTGCTCATGTTGTTTGCGGATTTGGGTATGCATCCTCTGTTGATGACTATAAATATGTTCGAGTGTCCATAGTGTTTGTGGATTTGGACAAAAATAATTTTATTGTTCATGTTTTCTCTCTAAAAGAAAATAAGTGTAGAAAAATTGATTTGACCATCATGATCTCGCTATTTTTCACCCACCAGTGCTTATAAATGAGACATTGTATTGGCATGCTGTTAATTTCCGAGACGGTCAAGTTATTGTTAGCTTCGATTTGGGGGTTGAGACGTTCGACATAGTTAAGGGCTGGACCTACTTAGGAGTCATGGGAGGGTGTTTGAGCAACTGCAGCGATTCTAATGGCTCAATTCTAGGTGACATGACAATGCGCATATTTGAATCTAATGCAATAGTGAAATCAATTGATCTTAATAATTGATCAACTGAAGACTCTCAAACGATTGGCTTTACCCGAACTGGTAAGTTTTTTGTGACGGGGCCATTTGAATCTGAGATATTTGATGTTGGGAGAAAGACGCTGGGGATAGTGGATACAAGTACTGAACCTGCCCAATACAAAAGGCTTTTGAAGTTCGATGAGAGGATTAATATTGCAAGATATGTTCCAAGCCTAGTTTCACCTTTACAGATTGAAGAGCTGTCGAGGGCATCATAATTGTACTACATTGTTACCTTGCTCGTTGGCCTGTCTAATATAAAGACATTGTATGTCGTAGACTCGTAGGTCTTGCTAAGATGGTAATAAGTTAAGACCTCTCAGAACACCTCTTCATGTTACCATTATTTAAATTGGTTTTGAATTTGTCGTCATAATAATTTAAACTGTCTTAATTTGTCGTATCCTAATTGACATTGTATGAGATATTGCTGGTAATTCATAAGATTTAATTCAATGTTCTACATTTACCATCAAAATCTGCTTATTGTCACATACTAACATGGTAGTGGACATGATTTTTCAGTTTCTCTGAAAAAAAAAATAGAGTGGGGTTTTGTCAGACAATAGTCGATTAATATTGCAAGATCATCAATTGTTGGCTAATACCGTCTTAAATTAAGTCGGATGATCAACGGAATTAATTAACAATGAATAACGTCATCGTATAGAGTATAGACTATAGACTAATGTTTAAAGTTCATGGTGCACCATAGATTGTAAAAAAGGTAAGGGTACAAGTAACGTACAACATAGAAAATCGAAAACTCGAATGTATAACCCAGAATTTCTTTTTTATTTTTCTGCTACCACAATGAATTTTTTCACATTTTGATACCTCGAGGTCATAGGCACACCATTGTCATATGTTACGCTGATAACTTGTTATTTGTCGCAAATGGGTGCTTATCTACGTATGATGGAAATTCGCACCCAAATGTGCATATTTATAACGTAAAAAGTTTATAAATTACGGCTAAAAAAAAAACGCTTCCGAACCATATTTAGGAAGTTCTAATAACAGTTTCCTAAACGATTAAGAAACATAATTATATTTCTTAAACAGATTCGTAATAAAGTAAGGATAACGAATTATTTTATCTTAATCAAATTATTAGGAATTAAAATCATAAACGAAAATCTAAAAAGACACCGAAACAAATTCAAGACGTGTTCTAAGGTCTTCAATTTACAGTTTTAAGATCGAAGAAACAAGTTATTGACCAATAAAGCTACCTCTCTGATGATTTTATTATCGAAGAAATTCTTACAAGATTGCCCGTCAAATCCGTTCTTCGATTTAAGTCAGTTTCCAAACAATGGTACTCTACTCTTTCTTCTTCCATATTTGCCAATGCCCACCTTATCAAATCACGCTTCATTCACCGTTCTGCTCCTATTAACACCTTGTTTATCAAAAACCTTAAGAATTATTACCTATTTTCTATTGATGATGATGATCAGATTTCGGGTAATTTTGAAGATAATATGTTTAAACTAGAGGTCGACTTTGGCATCAAGAACGAAGAATATCTTCAATTTATAGGATGCTCCAATGGGTTGATTTGTTTAACTATATTTTCTCACCCGAGTTTTGTTTCTAAATCTAATGATAGTTACCTAGTTTTATGGAACCCGGCTACCCGAAAATTGTACAGGTATGAGTCTGATGGTTATTTAAAGCATATGGATGATGGTGGTCATCCCCCGTTTACAGCTCGTGGATTTGGCTATGCATCAACTGTTGATGACTATTAATATGTTCGAATTGTTCGAATTTTGGGGGAAACTAAAGAAAGTGCTAGTATTGTCCATATATTCTCTCTTAGGGAAAACAAGTGGAGACAAATTGATTTTGCTATTGGTCACAAGTTCATATTCTTCAAGGAAGAGCAGTGCTTATTAGTGAAAAATTGTACTGGGAAGCTTTTCGCTTGCCCCGAGATAATATTGTAATTGTTAGCTTCGATTTGGAGGTTGAGCGGTTTGAAATACTTCAGTTCAACTTGGAAGTCTCCGACATCTTGTTTTATAACTTGTTAGGAGTTATGGGAGACTGTTTGAGCAAGTGGAATAATGGTGGGAAAAATAAAGGTGATAAGGTAATTCACATATTGGAATCGCCTAGAAGAACGAAGTCTATTTGTAATAGAATCGGAAATGAGAGAATTCATAAAGCGGTTTCGTATTATTGATGATAATAGTTCGTAGTTCGAATGATTACAATGTACCATATATTTATAGTACTTAAGAGTATCTAAATCGTATCAACTAATATTGCAATATAATATAATTAGTCTAATAATGATATTATTCCGATTACGGTAATATTTCCGTAATATTCTCCTAACATCCCCCCTCAAACCCATGGTAATTTGTCAAAATTTCCATGGGTTTGCCAAATATAAAAAAATCGTCGGACGGGAACGTCGCAGCTTTTCGGACCCGTCAAAATCGTTGTCAAGAATGTTGCATTTTTTTTCGAACTTGACAAATTTTGGTGTGTAACTCGCCAGTCGATGCGTATAGGACTCGCCAGACCGAATGCGTTGAAATTTCATGGTCAAGAACGCCGCAATTTTTCGAACTTGACTTCGTTATAAAAACGGAAATTTATCCGTCATATCGAATCGATGGATCGAAGAACATGTTTTGTTCTCTAGGACACACAACATATGACGTAGATCAAAGTCTTCTCACAACATACTTGCACAAGATCTAAGTTGGAGTATTGCACAAGCAAGAGGTTGAGGGAAATTGAGATCCACAAAATGAAAAACCAACAATTTTTTTTTTTTAAAATCGTAAATGTAGTAAATATTATCGATCAAATCCCGCCGGTGGGTTAATAATTTACCATACCCACCGGCAGGCAGCGGAAATTTGAAGATTTAGGCCTCAAGAGCGTGAGGCTCTGATACCATAATAGAAATGGTAGAGAGGGGAAGCATAAAGGTAATCGTAGTATTGTTAAAATTTCTTCGAACAAGAACGCTAAGTTTTTCGGACTTGTCGAAGATATGAGTTAATTTGCAGGAACCCTAATCGAACCTGACAAATATCAATAAAACGGAAATTATCCGTCAATTTTAAGACTGGAGAGCGTTAATTTTTTCGGACTCCAAATAAATCAAATACCACCTTAAATGACTTGAAGATTAATAATGAAATTTTGAAGGAGAAATCAGAAGTCATTTCTTTCATTGGGGATTTTATTTGCATTCTAAAAGAAAAACTTTTCGATAGATCATCACAATCTACGGAAGAAACAATATGACGAACCATACGTAAGTATTATTCAATTGAATTTATTGAATTGAAATCTTCAAGAATAGGATGCACGACATGCATCTTGAGGAATTGATTTTTTTTTTTTTATTGAAAAGAGATTTCAAGAAAGACGGTTGTAAATCCTACCGGTGAGCGCCATGAATTTTCGCCCACCGGCAAGATGGCGGAAGCGATCTAAGAGTCCTCAAGAAAGAGGCTCTGATACCATGATAGAATCGGAAATGAGAGAATTCATAAAGCGGTTTCGTATTATTGATGATAATAGTTCGTAGTTCGAATGATTACAATGTACCATATATTTATATTACTTAGAGTATCGAAATCGTATCAACTAATATTGCAATATAATATAATTAGTCTAATAATGATATTATTCCGATTGCGGTAATATTCCCGTAAGGAAAATGAGATGGCGCCACCGGGTGGCGCTCAATTTGAGTGCCACCGGGGGTATTATAGTAAATTTGATAGTTATTTTGCTTTACCTCCATCAAAATTTTAAATTCAAACTAAATAGTATTAAAAGGGTAATATAGGAAGTTAACATTATTAATTAGTTAAAACAATAATGAAATCATAAATATTAAAAAAAAAAATCAAAGATTTAGGCGTTTTTTGTGGAACTATCAGTAGTTACAAACATTTTTGTTATTTTTGTTTTAGCTAGAATTTGAATATTGTCATTTAGCGAATTATATGGTTAAAACAAACATTTTTATTAGACCGTCTTGTTATATTATACTTCCTCCCATCCAATCCAATGGTAACATGGGGGGTTTCACATGTTTTAAGAAAAGGTGGAAAAAGGGAGGGTATTTGTGTCA
>JAGPOY010006516.1:9454-19718 GCA_018983105.1 Silene uniflora | reverse complement strand
AAAAAAAAAAATTAGACAAGGGGAGTACTTACATAGACATTATACAATATCTTAACTTTTTCTTTACTATGGAGTATATATATTTAGGAAACTCAACTATTAGTTTAGGATTAGTGATAAAAATAAGATAATGAATTTCAAAAAATTGGTTTAATGTAATTAAGGTGAAGGGAGTACTTAAGAGTGGGTTTTACAGGTCACGCATCAAGTTAGGAGGTCTTAACAACGACATATCTGACATATACTTTTTGCGATAAGTTAGTAGGGCTTATGTAAAAAAAATTACTAATATTTCAACATATTATTGTAATTTTGACCAAGTTTAGTTGCATATTCTAAAAAAACTTATGAATATGAAAGCGTCATATTAAACTTACAAATTAAGATCAAGTTAATTTTTTATATATAACTTTACCAAAGTAAGTCGTGCAATAGAATTAAAATTGTTCTGAACATATTTCAAACATGACAAGATTAAAATAAATTTAATGTTATTTTCATCTTAAGTGTTAAGTATTGATAGATCTAGCAATCTCCTTCGATAGTATTACCTATTAAAATGAATTAGGATGACAAAAAATTTCAAAAACTATAGTTTAACGATGCATGACAATAAATGGCAGGGATTTACGATTTTTTTGGTTAATTAGTGTTAATTAGCACAATAATTAGGTAATTAGCGTTCATTTGAAACTATTTGGGTCCATAGTGTCCACGTCATTACTTTTTATTTTTTTCCAATTTTTATATGAAACAAACTTAGCGGCTTCACTTAAGTTTTTTTTTTTTAATATAAAAAGCAAAACCGCTAGGAATCTTAGCGGCTTACCATACCAGTACTGTGATTTTGCACTGTACCAAAAGCAAAGTTGGAAATGTTTGGAGTAAGCCGCTTAACTTTTCAGCGACTTTGCTTTTATTTTTATTTTTATTTTAAATAAAGAAGATACAAATATTTGTACGATGACATTTTGTAAAGCCGCTAAGTTTCTTAGCGGTTTTGTATAAAATTGAAAATAAAAAGAAAAAGTGATGACGTGGACACTATGAACCAAAATAGTTTGAAACCGACACTAATTCCCTAATTTGACATACGGAGTATAATTTTTGAAATAAGTTAGTAAGGGCTCATGATGTAATAGTTATATTTCAATATATTATTGTAATTTTCATTGAGTATTTAGGTGAATATTCTAAAAAAAAAAAAAGCTTATGAACATAAAAATGTCATTTTAAAATTACAAATTCTTGTGAATTTCGTATATATAACTTTACAAAAGTAAATCGTGCTATAAAATTGAAATTGGTAGGAACATATTTCAAACATCAAAAGATTAAAATGAATTTTTGTTGTCATTATCATCGCACGTGGCGAGTAGTCGAGTACTAATAGATAAAACAATCTTCTACGATAGTACTGAAGGCAATTTCACAAAATGTTCATCCCAAGTTTGGAAATTACTAAATTTTTAGAGGTCAGTTTATTATAATATTATCCCCCCCATTATTGAAATTTTTTACCCTCGCTTACTTCAATTCCTAGGTTTATCACCGAAAATAAATAACTTAATATTCAAATTGAGAATATATATAGATATATGATATAATTGGATTGTGATTATACACATATAAAAGTATTTCATCTACCTTTCCCTTCTATCTAAATTTCCCATTACCACAATGGGGTTGGATTCGGGTTAGGTTAATTTGGGTTCGGGTTTGCAATAATTTGAGCCAGGTCGGGTCATTTCAGATTTCGGTCATCTCCGGGTAGGTTGTTTTCAAGTTATTTGAGGATATAGCTCAATTTGCAAACATTCTGATTGGGTTAAATAGGGTCAGGTCAATTTGGTCCGAGTTATTTGGATCGGGTCAGTTTTGCCATGTCAAACCGTGAGGGTAAGATCACTCTTTAGGATGAGAGAGACCTTAGGAGAAACTTTAAAGATGCACCGAGACTTAATATAACAGTCACAACGGGGTCATAAAATGAGTAACAAAAATATTTTGATATAAAAGAAATAGCACAGATTAAACTCATTGTCAGAAACGTTCCAAGAGCCATTGACAATAACAAAGGACATCAATTACATGGCTAAGGGGGGAACAGAGGTAAAAAAATAAGGGATCAAAGAGGCATAAGAGTGTACAACATTTATATTAGTCATTTATCTTATTTAGTTACAAATATCAAAAGACAGAAGATACGTACATATTATATGTAACGTATGGAATATTAAGTGAATTAAAAAAAATCAATTGTCCTTTTTGTTTTACCAAAATCTCTCAAACTACCATATAAAGGGGAAAAAAAAAAGTTTATCCAAGTGTCAATTAATTTAGCTAAAAAAATCACATGTTGAAGCAATTATGATCGTTAATCAAATTATGAAGCATTAAAATTGTTCTACAGTCTCATGTACACAATACAGGCTAAAACGACCATACACATCATACATTTAGTTAATTACTTTAGAATCCGTGCAACGCACGGGCAACACACTAGTTACAAATATAGTGCGCATTCATGCAATGCATCTTGTCCTTGTGTCCACTGTCCCTCAGTGAGTGGAATTGTTAAGCGAGTGACTTCAGGCCAATGTGGGTCGGGTCAATTCGAGCCTATCGTTTGTATATTCCATTATACAAATGGCTTTTACTAATGTGATGGACTGATGCCTGATGGTGAGATGGATAAGTCGATTGGTATAAGGTCGTTGTTACTGGGATATCGACAATCAAAATAAACGAGAAAAGTAAGGAAATCAGGAATGTGGTGGGAAGAAGTAAGGCTGTGGAAGGTGAAAATGAGGAAGAAGAGGTGGTGATGTTTTAAGGCAATAGTTTGCTATTCATATCCCCTTGGACAATAGAGTATCCTGTATCCCACTTCCCTGGATTTCCATTTGTTCGATTCCGTTACCGCCATAACAATTATCTCATCTCACACGGCTAGCTCTCTAATGAGTTACAAAACACCATACGTCCATACTTGGTATGCAAACAGCATGGAAACGAAATTGAAGAAAGAATAAAAAGAAGAAATAATGAGAGGATAACAAAATGTCGGGATCAGCTAGCTAACCGAGTAAACAATGGCATAATACGGTAAGGTGCTAAATCATGTGTGAACCAAGGATCGCTATGTAACTATCCGCTAGTGAGTGTTTGGATCAGCAGACTTTGCAGCTCTTTCGACATGTCCCGTAATAATCAGGAGACCCAACCATGAATACTGCATTTCGTTGGCATTCCCCTAGTGCAGCCCATTTTGGGCAGCTTTCGTCTTCATCCGTGCAGTCACCGTTTTCGTGTTCAGTTGGAACACTAATCCCACTGACTGCTCTTAGATGAAATACTTTGACAGCAGACCACATTCTGCCTTCAGTCACCGGGTTTCTCTCGTGGTGGCTCCTGTTGTCAGGAGATGCATTTGGGTGGACATTGAAGAAGAGAATAGCATTTCCTTTAACGGGTTTCAGTAAATCGTTACGGCTAACAGAGTAAGGCCACAACTTGCTCTTCAGTCCTGAGGTTTTGATCTGCATTATTGCACAAAAGACTGAAGATGACTAATATAAAACAAATAAATTGGACAAGCTTCTCATATTGTGTAGTGCAGGGTAGCAAGCGGACAGTGCAATTCTCGATGCATTCACAAACAGCTTATTTGTAAACTAAGACTGGGTACATTCCATCCCATTACCCTGCCTACTGTGGAACTCTTGAGGCACTAGGTTAATGTTGTAATTGACTGTTAACATATACGGAATATTAAGCTATCGCATCCACAGAACAAGTATTGAGTAAGTAAACCTCATTTAAAAACCATCAAAGCAGTTGCCAGAAGAAGAGCTATGTTGCGAATTATACTGTTAACTAAGCATTGATAATATCTATCTATACTATGCTCGAGTCCTTGAAGGTTAAAAGAAACTAGGTGCCATGTAAAAAGATTTATTCTCACCTGAGATTCAGGGAAGGAAATCTCACCACCCCGAGAAGTGTTTGAAAGACTCAAAATTACAGTCGCCATCAAAGGTTCATTAAGTTGCCATGCCGATTTGTTGCCATAATAGTCATACTTCTCATTTGCCTCCTCATTGGTATAACGCAGGATCTGTAGAGGCCTGCTATTGCCTGTCAACGTAGCATGCAAAACATGATCATCATGGAAAGATGAAAAAGATAACCAAGTTTTAAAGTCAAAACACTGGATTGAAGAAAGCACACCTAAAGGAAGAAGTGTCCAAGCTGAAATCTTTTCCTCCACTCGTGCTACTATTTCATCCTAACAGCAAGAAACATGAAAGAACGAAAGATCATTCATCAGCATAAACAGAATCAGATTTACTGAATTTTGGTATCTGAAACATCATCGAGGAAAATAAATGTATATATTATTGTGTGGACTTTCAACCCGATTCTAAGCAGTAGCAAATACACCTGGAAAATGGTTGATTGGGTTGGGGTACCGGTCTGATCAGTTATCCATGTAAGGGTCAGGTTGTAACAAACAATGTACATTTCATTTCCAAAACAAAAGGACTTACTTTCACATCCACATCAGCTAATGATCTTGCAGTCACCCCTTGGGCATCACTGACTACGGAGTTGGTCTTTCCACTTGCCTGAAGACATGATAAAAAAAACACATTAAAGACAAACGACTCAAGCAATTCTCGTTCATATGGGAATAATGGAGACAGAATTATAACCAAGGAGATGAGATGGTCACACTCCTCGTCAGATAAAAAACCTCTGTAAACAAAGACCCTGTCACAGTGAATAAATGTCAGACATTGGCTCGCATATTTAGTAGTTTATAATGCTGTGTAGCGCAGCATTAGTTCACAACAGATTAAAAGGATCTTGTAGAGAGTTATTGACAGAGTTATCGTCAAAATACCTGACCTTGGCTGCCATGACAGTTGGACTACCCTTGATGGGTCTATTCTGCGGGACTTAATCGAGCTGCCTGACTGTACAAGAACTTCCTGGTTTCCATTTGTATTCCTCAATTCTTTTCGACTACTGCACAGCAATAGAAAAATACTATAACGATCATTCTGATATTGATACATTTACACTAAAAATTGCAAGCAACAATAAGCATGACCAACAACATCACTGTCTCCGAGGCTGCAGCCTATGGTGGGATGAGGACATCTAATGTACGCAGCCTACCCCTATGCTAAAAATCAAAAAGAGGATGCATGTGGTGGATAACTAAAAATCAAATTTGGGACGAAAATTTCTGTGACTGCAATTTCACTAGATAAGAAACGCGTCGAATTTCCTAGTCGTATTTGCTTTATTTCAAAAAACCCCAAAAGTACTTGGTCTTTGGCCCATGCAGCAACAACAGCTCTACCACAATGGCACAATGCCTCCAAGTCTCCGGCAATAGCAAGGTTTCTTACCCTTGTGATAACAATACAAAAACACTGTTTTTGTAAAAAAATTACTAAAATCCATCCTATGTATATACTCCCCAAGTCCACTACAGTATTTGAAAAATTTTACAAGTCCATGCCTGCCATAAACAAACAAAACTCCTGGAAAGGCAATTGCTTTTACTAGTGTCATCATTGCAATGTACACGAAAAGAGGACGCTAGAGAATACAAGGACTGCCTAAGATCCTTTGTAAGGAAATGAAAGGCACAGGGAAACTAGGAAAGCCCGGGAACATTTAAAAACCTGGACATTCAGGAATGAAAGTCCAGGAGACAGCTAAAAACCTGGACATTCAGGTCTGTAATCGAAATACCAGTGTCGCTCCTCGCTCACAAAACAGCTCTTAAGTCGAAATAGGCATTCCGATTACTATACTAAACGACTGTTGGACAATCAAACATTCAGTCAAGATGGTAAAACCAATTACCATCATTTACTAACAATCAAAGTAGCCAACTATCAAATTATACAACTTTACCATAAATTGAACATACAAATTACATAATAATTTACTCCTTATTACTAAAGCATCAATCAAAACAAAACCAATCATGTTATATATATATATATAAGATAACAAAGACATCAATCAATAATCACTAATCAATCAATCAATAAGCTAATTACAAAATCAAAAAAAGAAGAAACTAACAAATAAATTAATTAAATTAGGTCAACATAATTTATAAGTTTGTAATATTTGATTGAATACCCAGATCAAAAAAAGCTCAAAAACAGTATATCATAAAAACCCACATCTAGATAATCAATTAAAATCATATGAAAACAGTTGGTCTTTCTTAAGACGTGTAGATTAAAACGGGTCAAATATCACATTCTGCTTTTATCTAATTAATTAATCATATTTGACCCGTTTTAAGTTTAAGACAAATATGGCCGTCTTGAACAATAATTTTTGTATAAAAGTTGGGTACAGAAGAAATTTTCCTTACATTTCAGCAGAAGAGCAAGAGAAAAGAATCATGCAGGAAAAAAGGAGGAGTCTTGGGATTGGTGACATGATCTTCATCAAAGATGGAAGAATTGATGTAAGAATGAAAGAATAATGGTAAATTAGTGGGAAGTAAACTGGGAATTAAAATGGGGTTTTGTTGATTTGATTGAAGATTTAATGTATCAGGTTAATCATGCAAATTCTATGGAATCATCAACTGAGCATACAATTTGAGCATAGGTTGACAAAGACAAAGACAATGTGGATTGTGGAATGGTAATTGATTGCCTAATTGGGAATTGGGATGGTAAAGGTAAATTTACCGTCCGAATCTTCGACCATAAAATTCCAAAATTACCTTCGGTTTAGAATAATTTTCTTCTAGGAAGTCACTACTCACTAGTGAAGAGTAAAAATTTGAAGGTGAAAGGCGATGTCAAATTTATTTTGTATTTACAAGAAAAAATTATGTGAAGGCGATGTCCAGAATTTGTGTAATAAAAATGAGTTTCAAGACATACCGAGTGATTTGGGGGCGAGTAGCATTAAATTAGATTGATATTGATCAATCTAAATTTGCTAATCTTAAAAAACAAATGACGTGATGGTTAACTGGAGTTTACCCGATGAGCAACTTATAGTTCCATTTATTTGGAAATCGGAATTTTTTCAGGAATAATGGAAATGCTGTCAATTAAGCTGATATCAACCTCTATTAGATTATATGTATGTGAGCCGAGTATGCTTTTTCGACGATGACAAATTTCTGTATAAAACAATTTTACAGTTTAGAAACTTGTCATTCAGCGGGTTCAACAGGTAATGTCAGATACTCCGTAGAACAAAGTTGCTACCAATTTTATCCCTGGCTGTTGTCAACGTCAGCACATTATATCAGATGATTCATAGTTGCTAAATTTGAGTTCAGATAACCTGCAACAAATCCAATCCAGAATTTCACTGAAAATACATTGACAAGAAATCTACATCTTAAACATTAATTATTCATTTGCAAATATTGCAGCTGTATCTGCTTGCTCGGATGCTTCCTATGCTATACATTACGCATACCCCGTGAAAAAAAAACAACACACGCAAAATGCCTGATTTACAAGAAAACAACCCAGTAATACAACATCAGGAACTCAGTTGTCTGTCGTTCCGACTCTTCAAATCCCTGACATACAGGTGCACAATATGCAACATTTTGACAGCTTCCACTTTCAGCCAAAAACAGAAGGGTTTAGACTTTAGAGAAGTATCAGCGATTCATGCTTGGACATACACTGCACTCGTGCCAGATGCTTGCAACAGTTTCCGAGTAGAGCCTAGGTTGTAGCTCTAGGTTGTTGTGGGCTTATTCGCAAAAGGATATTGCTTTACTTCCAATGAAGGACAAAAGTAGAGCAATGATAAAGAATAGAAAGAATGACGTATACCACTATGGCACTATATAGCCAAAAAACGGGAGGTTTCTGTACAGGAACACCACGGTTACTTGGTGATGGTTTTGGAGATGAGGTGACCAGATTCGTCCTTGTCAAAAAGTCGTGCTACCAATTCATCCCAGGTCTCCTTTTTCTTGCTTTTTTTGGACGAGCTTTCAGGAGTTGAATCTGGGAATGATCCATCGGAATGTGCACTTTCATCTTCATGGTCTTCGAAAGTTCCATAGTCGAAAGAAGAGAAAGCGTGAGGTACTGACAGTGTGACAGCCCTTTGTAGTGCAGCTTTGTATTCTTGTTTGTGTTCTTTGGCTAAAGTCTCTTGTCTTTCCATCTTTTGTTGCACTGGTATTTCCATGATATCGTCCTCCTCTCGCATTAGCTGCACTCAAAGGGAGTACGTAAATTAAGAGTTAGAAACTCACTCAACTAGATAGTCCTTTTCAAACAACAATAATACTTCCTCGGAGAAATTCCTACCCTCACTACACAAGGCTTATTCACTGCTTTCAGATTTATATTCCCAGAAACATTTTTTTTTTTGTTTTTTAGCACCTCCTTAAGCCTGCAGCACTAGACTAATAATGAAATGGATGTACAGAAATTTACATCCCAGGTGGCACTTTACATTGCGAAGGACTAAGCACATTTCTACCTTCTAGTAGATCAAAGTGAAAGGAATTACTGCGTGAATTACAGGTCAGCGCGAATAATATGTGCGTCAAACTGTCTCTGAAGGTAGATATGAACTTATCCCGACAGAATAGCTTGATTTCTAATTTTACTCAAAAGATCACAGTGTGAAAGATTTCATGACAGTCAATATGACAAAATCAGACTAACCTCTAAGGCCCGTTTTGCCTCCTTCTCTATCCAAAGGATAGCATGGTCAGAGGTAGCATTACACGACAGAACGATATGCTCGAATCTCCCATCTACAGGCACAGCTGTCCGAACAACCGGTGGAAACCTCCCACATCTGCAGAGAGTTGGAAGTTCATCAGCACCTACACACTGGTCATATGTGTGACCCAAATGGCCAAAATTTAAATGTACGTTGCTGTGAGCCTGTGACATTATCTCGAAGTGAAGTATGATGTTAATTTGCTAAATGGTTGAGACTTGAGACTTGACACTTGAGAGGTGACTAACCAAACGTCCAAACCTGAGGTCAAGGGTTCAAATCTTGGAATCTTGGACCCTTTAAACTATATTTCGTTTCCATCTCTCTTCTCTTTGTTGTTTTACCTGGCATTGGTTTCAAATGAGGATTCATCCCGGCCAGCCCCAAATAATTTTGGAATTAAGACTTAGTCATTGTGTTATGGTATGTACAAAATCTCCACGGAAAATCTGAAATTACCTGAATCGTTTCCTTTCAACAATATGATACAAACGACCAGGTGCATACAACCTCCTTGGATCTTTAAGCATACGCTCTTCTGATATGCATGTATCTCTCATGCACCTTAAGCATAGTATGCATGGTAAGCTGCAAAATGGAGGAAAATGACAAAACATCACTAAATAATCCTAATTGATGGTAATCTCTGATGCAGGCGGAAGATTAGTTCGAAATCCACAAGTCATGTGCTAAAAAAGGACAAGCTACCATCCCACACAATTATCTCATTATCTGCTAGAAAAATTGAAACTTTGGTACCCTGAACACCACAAATTGCACTTTGGTGACCCGGGGTTTAAACAGTTCCACATTTTGGCGAAACGATGATTGAAAAATTTCTCACTTTGGCGGCCCAAGGTGTAACGTAGTTAAATTTCTTCAAAATTAACATTCCTATACATACTAAGAAGAAGTTTCATATACTTTTGCCTAAAAAACAAGACTACCTACTACCTTTACATGGATCGAGTTTTTGAATATATATATTACACTTAACACCCAAAGCGGGGATAGCTAAAGCTTCCTCTAAAAAAAAGGGAAAAACTCAAGCTAAATCATGTACGTAAACCTCGTGCACCAAAGCAATATTAGCTGAAAGTCTGAAACATCATGGCACCAAAGTGAAAACATTACTATACAGACTGAAAGATTCCCACCAATTTAAATTACGAAAATTACCATAAAAGTGATTTGAAAATGTCTTCCAGCGGCGTAGCTGTCCTAGGCAAGAAGTCATCCTGGTACATGAGAAATAACAGTCAGAATAATCTAAGGTGATAAGAAGAAGAATGGACAAAGGGCCAGACTTTTAGACACGTGCATACAATAGAGAAAGAAAAGAGCTGCTGAATGCCGAGTACTCACATAATGAGTGAAAAGAGAACCATAACACACAATTAGAACTATCAAGCACAAACTGATAACATCATTGAGATGTTGTACTCATGAATTGGGTTTCCGTCAGCATAAAAAAAAAAAAAAAAAAAAAAAAAAAAAAAAA
>JAGPOY010006515.1:685-17178 GCA_018983105.1 Silene uniflora | reverse complement strand
GAACAGGTTTTTTCTGCTCCTGCAAATGAAGTTCAAAGTTGGTTCTTCATTTATGATTCAAATGGGTATACCGCTAACAGCAACAACAGATTCATTTTTTATCCAGGAGGATTAAAATACAGCCTCTGAAAATTAGGTGCACGAAACTGATGGAAGTAGCTGCAAGCTTAACATCCAAGCATTATAATTTGAAACAAAGTACATCACTACTGAGGTCTGAGTACTATAATGCATGATGAATTAAACCAACCATAAAAGTCATCCTTCACAGTACTTTTAATCCCAGGGGCATCTCTAACTCTAGATAGTTGCTCATGTACTTCCTATTCAACTAGCCAATCAAAAAAGTTCTTTTAAGGCATATAGCTGTCAGAAGGCTTCCCATCTTCCAATAAGCCTAAGCACTCAAAAAAACAGTCCTTAATACTCCTCCCATCCAACTCCAAATTACAGACACATCAGATGATGATCTATAACAATTTACTAGTTGTAACCCATATGCAGACAAATAAGGCAAACACCATTTCATCTCATACATTATAAAAGCAGAACAGCAGAAATAACATCTTCCTTAAAGTAAGCTTTTTTCTAGATCCAATATGAATTACATCACATCTGATATGCGATACACTCTTAGTATTGTGTCTTGTATGAATTTAAATTACCATTTCCGTATCACAGAAAATGCTCTGAACTGATTTGCAATTCACACGGAGTTGAGCAAATACGGTAACTATGTACATAGTGCAGGCAGGCTTATCACTCCAGTTATGGATCCCTTGAATACAACTGTTACCTAACAACTGGTGAGGTTTAAGTAGTACTGCAGTTGACTCAATGGACAACTAGTATAGCTCAATGCTTAAAACCCACCCAAACAACAATACCCAAATTTAAATATCAAACAGACCAGCAATATTGAGGATCCACCAGACAAAGTTATCTAAATGAAGAGCACGCCAAATTACGTAGATTATTATACAGAAATACGGACAAGCAAGCCCCGAATTAAATGACATCCAAGTTTGGGGGGTCAGTGTTGCAAGAGTCCATGATACCAGTAATGTCCAAACTCTTCACTGCACCTCAAGTATCTACCAATCTAACACATGAAACAAATGTGGACTCTAAAACTATTAATTTCAAGACAACAAAGTGAACCAAACTTGCCTACTTGTACGCGCTATAAATATATAGTATCAAAAGATAATTTAATTTAAGGAGTCAAATGACGCCCGCTCCCGTTATCAGCTTTTTGTTAGAGCAATCCAGAAAATGATCAACTAATGCAGATTTCTATGAGCTGGGATTAACATTATGTGTGGTAGAGCATAAAGCAACAGTTTTTTCTCGCTCCCTTCAATCCAATATAATGTTATGTTTTAATGGTACAATCACATAAGGTTTGGTGATAACTATCAAATCTTGCTGCATTGGTCATGCCTATATGATCAACCTCCGATTTAGTGGCTTCACTTCATACACGTTTGTGATCATAAGTTTGTGTTGTGCTTTCCGTTCTAGCCCCACTCATGAGGAAAATGGTGATTTTATGGGTGAGGGAATGGTGATTGAGAATGTGAATGACTATGGTGAGAACGGTGTCACATAATATGATGAAATGTAAATTCTGAGAATGAAAGCAACAAAAAAAAAAAATTAAGGAATAAGCAATTCTTCGTTCATACGGAGTATATATCATCATTGTTTATGGGTATGAACAAAGAAAAGCAATTTAGTAGAACAGGGTTTTTCTGCTCCTGGAAATGAAGTTGAAAGTTGGTTCTTTAATGGTTATACCACTAGCAGCGATAACCTATTCATTTTTTATCCAGGTGGATTAAAATACAGTCTCTCTACTATCACGCCTCTGAAAATTAGGTGCATGAAACTGATGAAAGTAGCTGCAAGCTTAACATCCAAGCATTATAATTTGAAACAAAGTACATTACTACAAAGGTCTGAGTATTATGATGGGGTACTCTTGTTGTGATTATATGGATCTTCGACCCTAGTGGGAATGATGAGTTAGCGAATGACAATTCTTATTCGGATTACAAAAACGCAAGTCAAAGGCAAATGGCGATTCATGCTCCCTCCTTCATCATCGGATGTCACAAACCTTGGAAATTGCCCTCACCCTTGAGGACAAGGGTGATTTGAAAAGGGTCGGAAATAATACACATAAAATAAGTGACGTATAAGCTTAATTGTGTTTTTTGTTATTTTCCATGCTATATCTGCCCCTACTTCTCCTTTATAACTTAACACTAACCATTTGATGTAGGGTATGCAGAATAATGAAAAATTAAATATCCACTACTTCACCGTCTTCACCCTTCATAGCGTTTGTCTATTTGACTATTTCTAATCTAATTCCCCAAATCCATTCCTCTGAACACATTGTAGTAATCCACTATCTAATTCAACCCTCGTAACGATTAGTCCCCTGGGACTGTCTCACATACATCAAGTACAACGCAGTCTTCAAATAAAGCTATCATTGATAATTGGTAAATGAAGTGGTTTAAACCGAGGATACCTTGCACATGTTGGAAGGACAACGAGAACACCCATGAGGAGGCAATCTGAAATCATGATACGGGAGAATCTTAAGCCTGCCATCATCGACATGAGTTGGATTGGTTATAATTTCCGTGAAAAGGTCTAATAATCCGTGGTGTTTTAGTATCGTCTTGATATAAAACTGATTTGCATCGCTCAGTACTCTTAACTCGCACCTGATTACACAACAAATAACACCAACTTTAGTACTGACTATTGGCACAAAAGAGTAAAGACCAAAGCCTTTAAAACACAAATGAAAGCAACAAGAATACCATCTTTCAAAATACTCTACCCCATAGAATGCGCCGATTTAATAGCTGAAATAATCTGAGGATCCAGTGGCATTTGCTTCAAACACTCTCCGATATCCTCAACTGTTTTTCCTTGTACATGAAGTTCCTCCATCATCTTATTCTGTAAAGAAAAATGAAAACAAATTTGATCATTCTTTAATTTGAACATAAGAAATCATACAAGTTGGTGAGGATGGAGCGATGCACATTCTTGCCCGAGAATGGCAGTAGCAATTGATGACAATGCTAAGTGAATAAACATTGCGAGGGAGCGAGTTTACAAATACTGCGTAATTAACAACTTCCACTCCATTTAACCAAATTCACCCATTTATTACCTATCATCCACATTATTCACTACTACCGTCACAAGAATGTAACGAACCTACAGATCATCAGAGACACAACAAAAAATTTGTAATAAACTAGTCGAGTTCGTTATAATCCAGACGTTTTGTTCAACTTTCTCTACATTTGTCTTTGCATTTTCTCTCAATCTTTTAGCTACAAATTGAGTCTTACAATCATGTAATTCTCCATAAATAAACTTAAAAAAATCAATCTTTTAATCCAAATTCTATTCTTGTTATTGGGAATCACCTTCCAGAATGAATCCTTGAGGATCATTACAAATAACATATGAGACGGTTTTACACGTAAGATTAATCCATTAACCCCCACCCCCCATGATAGCATCAATTTCCTCATTTTTTTTTTCGTCTCAATCATCTGTTTCCCTTTTATATCCCTTGCGAGCGGAATTTTAATCAAATGTAAACAAATGACTGAGACAGAGAGAGAGTCGAAGATAATAATAGAAGTAAACAAAAAATTAAATAGAAAAAGAAGAAAACAAACCATGAGAGAATTCCAAGGTAAAATGGGAAAGTAATGATCGAATAAAAGAGTAAGACCCATTTGAGTAATCACCCAATTATCACTATCACCATCAATTATAGTCTTATCAAAATCGAATATCACCATTATTGAAGATGCCATTTTTTCTTGAATCCCAGATAAAGATCACCGATCACCGAATTAATTAGCAGTCAACGTATATTACACAGAGAGAGTCTTGGGGGAGACGTAGAGAACAGAGATCAAACTTTCCGCGTACCCGTATAGTATTCGGAGTAATCCTTTTTATTATCGCAATATCTCATTTCAGACGGGTCAAATAAGCCCGCCTGACGTTTTCATTTTTTGTCAGAAAGAAAGAGGGTGATTTATAGTACCCCAAAAGTAACCGTACAAGCTATAAGACTAGGACTGGGCTGCACTAGGTGTTCGACTAGCAAACCTAGTGCAACGAAGTCAAATTTAACGATTACATAAACATTTATTAAAACTAAAGATACAACGAAGCTAATAAGTGTAACGAAGGCAGGCTGATGGAGCGAAGCTTGACCACGAGCCAAATAGTCGACGTCAATAGCATTACTAAAGATTCCCAGAGGCCAACGGGACGGACCAGGTGCACTTACGCCACATGAGCGTAGAAAGAAAAGGGGAAGAACGAGCCAAACAAGCTTGCCTTCAGCGGAGATGAATCTCCTACACCGTGATGATCGCCCCAAACAGTCCAAAGACCAACCACCCAAAGAACCAAGTAAACTAAAAAAGACGATTATAGACCGCACCCCAACCAATCTCCCAACAAAGACTTTCGAACATGCCCCGAGACTACGATAAACGCTCCAATAAAAGGAGATTATTAAGACATAAAAGTAAAACAGAAAATTAACGATTAATGACATTTAATTGGAGGTGGAAACCACCGCATCCGGCCAACCAACAACAGTGCCAGACCTCGACTTCATCCTACCCCAACACATCTCGAACCCATACAAGAAAATCCCACCAGCCCGAAGAGGGATCCCTTCACCACCTGAAAACCAAACCACCCAACCTAAGACCAACACAAAACCACACAAACAAACAGGAACACCCAGACTCACCAAACCGAAACGATAAACCCGAACGATCACCAAGAAGACCCCAAACTACCTGTCCCAAAGACTCAAACCAGAGCTGACTCTAAACATCAAAGAGACACATGCATGCAACCAAAAAACGGAGTAGAAGACCCAACAACAACCATCACGCGAAATAAAGACCCCCACAAAGACCGTTTCACCAGACGACACCTTCCAGGACCACCGCCTTACAAGCAACCAGACCAAAAACGACACTCATAGACACTAGTGAAAGTTAAAGGAACCGATGGATGGGGGGAATGGGGGGATCACCACATCAGTCCCAAAACACAACCACATAAGACAACAGCAACATGATGAGCTATACTCATCGACACAACCACAGACAAACCAGGGGTGGGGGAAATGGGGGGATCACCCCTGGACCGAAGACAAAAACAACGGTGACAGGACAAGGTATCGGAGGGACGACCAAAACAAGGAAGGACCCGAATCCAGGCAAGTGATAGTCATTAGAACCATCACCAAGATCAAAAACTACTCCACCCAAGTTGCATGCAAAGAGATCAACAAAGAGACAGACGAAGAATCAGGGGAAACCAACGAGAAGGAGCCCGATCAGCCAATCGCAAGAGCCTCGAAGAAATCGGAACAAAACAAGACAAAACAAATCTGAGGTAAAGATTTGAACAAAAGGGGTTTTGAAATATAGGACACCGGATAGGCCAGGATGAACCCATCTCCGGCACCAAAACGACGGTCTAAGGAAGTGGGGGAGTTGGAGAGGTGAAGAAAACAAAAGAAATCAGGGGAATTTCAAAGAAAGAGATGTGTTGAGTCGCCGGAGATAGGCAGGAAGAACCCATCTCCGGCGACGGGTAGGTGAAGAAGACGGAGGGGCAAGGTGTGGAGGGTGGAGGCGGCGGAGCAAGGGTTTTATTTGTTGTGTTTTTAGAGAGAAGGGAGAGGAAATTTTATTTAGAGAGAGAAGTTGATGTTTTTTGAAGATTATTCAACTCCGAACCGAACAAGTTCATTTTATTATTACTAGTCTAGATCCCGTGCTATAGCACGGGTTGTTTTAGTGGTGATTATTATTAGTTGAATGTGTAGACAATGGGTCTTAACAGTTGTTTGTCTTTAAATCATGTGATATAGCAGAAGGTTGTTATATTAGAGATAGGGAAGTTAAATAAAAGTGGGAAAAATCTTAGTTGTTTCGTCGGATAAAGTTTTGCATTTTCTTTCATATGTAGAGTTAGACTTTTGGTTATCCAGTGTGACATTATAGCAAAATATAACAAATTTAATACGTAATTAATTGTAAAATTATTGATAGAATGTTAAAAGGAATTAATAAAATAAAGATGTTTAAATAAGAGATGGGACCGTAACAATAACCGATTAACGTGGCGGTGAATAAACACGGGCCACAAAACTTGAGATTTTCGTGATTAAAAGCCCAAACAATATGTGGCTGTCAGTGGGCTGTTAATTAGAAACGRCCCAAAGYTACGGGACAAAACCGAGCAAGACTAAACCCCAACTTTGCAATATCAACAAATGCCAGATATCTTAACTCCCAACAAAAATGAATAGAAGCAGTTGAAACACAAAACGAAAACCTAGCTTTTTCCCCAAAAATCAAGTCTTCATCTTCAACCTCTAGATTCTTTTTAATCGCCCATAATCCGAGTCATTTTCACTCGATCCTTCTCTTTAAATCATCTTGTAATGATGATTCCCCAAATTAATTGAAAAGATATTCGCCAAACATGATGTATCACCAGAAATATAGGAAAAATCAATAAATTTATACTGCATGCATCAATTAATTGATGGATCAAAAGAGGAGCATGGGGTGGAGCTGTTAATTATGGGTTTTGATTGTGTCTCCGGTAAGTATATAAATTCCTTTATTTTTTGTGTATATCTGTCAAATTTTCCGCATAAGATACAGTAATTCAAATGCATGCTACCATTTTGATCACAATTTAAACGGATATGAATATATTATTGACATGCAATTTCGATCAATCAAATAATTGAAATTAGTTTTGATTTATCAATAGGTGAGCTGCATGTTGATTTGATCACCTCTTGTCTTGATCACCTTTTGTCTTGATCTTGTATAACACACTAAAAATAACAAACCCATGCATATATTATAAATATAAGTTCAAATGAATAAGTTGTGACATTGTATTCATTTTTATTGTAAATTTCCGAGAATTGATTAAGGATTTGTTTCAGCGTGCTAATCATTTACCTCTTTGACTTTCATGACGTCTGCAATATACTTCCGGCAATCCAAGGTCGTGAATTCATCACTGATTGAATTTGGTCGGTTCACTGGTAGCTCCTCTAAAAGGTATGATTCATTGTCCTAGCCATTATCTTCGAATCTACAAAGCAGTTGTTTTAATTAAGATTGTAGAAATGGATCTATTCAATAGGTTTTACGATTGAATAGATGATTGGTTGAACAAAGCATACCTTGATTTGAAATCACTCACAGCATCACACTGACAATTGAACAACAGTTTGGTAGCATAGAATGAGTTCGAAACAAAGGATTGCCCTACAATAATTTTCAGACAAAATATTAAAAAGCCTTAACCTGCGATGGTATATTTATAGAGTTTACTTTTTAGTCTGTATTACGCAAATATTAAAAAGCCTTTGACCTGATGGTATATTTATAACTCTAAAAAGTCAAATTAAAATCACGAATAGAATACTATAGACCGCGTGTATGGTACCCGATGGTATATTTGACCTGATTTTAATTTGACTTTAGACAGATGAATAAAAGTGTTACTAAACATAAATTGGTTAAAAGACAAATTAAAATCTTATTGCATGAACAGTTTGACAGAAATCTCAACTATTCATTCACCATTCTTTTGATAAGTCGAATAAAATACATTAGGCTTACCATTAATGTACCGCAATTTTGCAAATTGGATGATAACAACGGTTTGACCTGGGTTTGTAGTGGTATAGTTGTCTAGCAAATCAACAAAATTACCCCACAATAAAACTTCAAGGATGCCTCCACTGTGAGAACACAAAATATGACATGGTTTTTAAAGAATAATGAGGAGTTTTAGAAGTGATAATAATTAAAGTCGTAATAATTCAAATATTACCATTCATCATGGAGCTTAATCTTCATCTTCTTGTTATCTGGCTGTCCTTCTTCTTTGACAATCTGAATATGACTCTTTCCTACCAGCTTCCCAATGATGTCTAGAAAAAGAGTTATAAATTATGACATACTTATTCAATTAACGAATAAAAAGAGACTTATAGTAAAAAAAAAGCCAAAATTACCTATGAATACATCTTCCCTTGGCTTTTGCTCTTGTATATCCTTGTAGGAGACAAATTCAAATGCAAATTTGGGTATATCTACCCCTGAGCATTCTTTGATAGAAGTGTTTTTATGAAGATTAATCCTCCATTTATGTTTGCATGATTTCAATTTGTCATTGTTTTCGACTACACTGAAATTATTAATAGTATAAACCTCTCCCCCGTGAAGAAGAGGCCGGAATGATTTTATCAACTTATCTTTAAAGCAAGCCTGGATCTTGTTATTCTGTTATTGAAAGATAAATATTCGTTAATTTTGAATAGTCTTTACATACTGATAATTTTACATTATATATCATAGAGTTATTCGGCATATTATTACCTTGTCATCGAGAAGAACCATCTCCACTCGGCTTGTCTCAAGGGGGTTGATATATGATGGAACTGGGTATAGCCTTAGTACCCTAACATTCAGTTTCCAAGTCTCCTTTGTGTTATTAATCTGGCTTATCTGACTCAAACGTCTTGATTGTGAGGCCATTGAAAATTTGAGTGTATGAGGTGGTTGTGATTCAATTGCTTAACCGTGATTATGAGTGTTATGTGAATATGAATGTGAGGCCCTGTTTGGCAAAACTAACTGAAAAGGTAGCTGAAACCTGAAAAGGTAGCTGAAAACTGAAAAGCTAACTGAAACCTGAAAATGTGACTGATAAGGTAGCTGAAAATTAGGAACTGATAAGGTAGTTGATTATGTGAAAAGATGTTTGGCAAACTAACTGAAAAGGTAACTGATTTTGATGAAATGACGTAAAAGGATATGATAATTATTTAATAGTATGGATTTAAGGGGTAAGAAGGGAAAATCAGGTCAAATCAGGTACCTGAAATCTCAAATGCTACTCTAGGTAGCATTTCATTTCAGGTAGCTTATTTGCTTAAATAAGCTACTTGCCAAACGCGTCAACAGAAATAAGGTACCTGGAATTTTGGTCAAATAAGCTACTTTGACTAAATCAGGTACCTGAAACGTCTTGCCAAACGGAGCCAATAACAAATAATTTAAAATTTAGAATGCACCTATTGAGACAACCCTACTATATCTAACCAACCACTACCCATACCATCGCGCTGCTAACTACCGCCATTTACCATCGACGATGAGCACCACCATTGTTAACCATCTGCGACCACGACTCCACTACCACAACTAACAACCGACGCCCACCTAAAATCCCACACCTATTGCCAGCCCGAACCAAACACGTTGATTGGGGTTAAACCACCAACGCAATGTCCAACGTGACCGACGCAAGTTATGATCCTGAACCTATTAAACTACGATATCCTTCGTGATAAAGGACGACCGGAGGCGAGAAGACCGAGAACCCACAGTTAAGAGGAGGGGGGAGAACCACAGGGCTTAGGATGGTGATTTGGTCAGAATAAAGTCGACGACATGGATGGAAAGTATGTCGGTTGCTGTGTTATTGAGTTATTGTGCTTGGCATTTGGCAAATATGGGCATATGGCTACAATATCCTTCCATTTGATAAGACTTACGTAGATGCCTTTGACAAATAAAGCCCGAACTCGGTTAAGTCGGTTTAATAAAAAATAAAGCCAAGTTTTTATCAAGAATAAATGCACCGCCTTGGGCATGGCCTCCAGATCAATATCCTTTGATTCTATTGAGTAATTGCCATGTTGTCTATATATCTCAAACGCGTTGGTGGGTCGGATCATACATGCCGGGTGGGTTTAGAACGGGTCGAGTCATACGAGCCATGGGTTGGATTAGTGTCAAAGTACGTGTCAACAATTAGTATCTAACGCCTTTTATACATCGGAAAAATATTTTTTAAAAACTAAAGCATATTTAATATTAATATGTTAATTATATTCAATGTTTATTTATTTAGTTATTTTTTCAAATACAATATATAAATAATTAAAAAATATTTTAATAAAAAATTTAATTTATCTTTGACTTAACGGGTCGACTTGTTCGAGTCGGGTTTCACTTATATTAACGGGTCATTTCGGGTTCCAAATCGAACGGGTTACGACATGAGATAAGATTCTCGGGTTTTGACCCTGGAAAAAATGGATGAGGTCGGTTCGGGTCAAAATTTGACAGGTCTATCTCAGTCTTGCCTTAAACTCATAACTTATCATTTAGTTAAAATAATATGGATACGGATTGTACACATAACCAACTCTAATTTATTGTGTTTTACATTATAATTTTTTATAAGATCAAGTTTCGTATAACTGTAAGTTTATTAACAATATCTGGAGTACTAGCTTAAAGGTAATCATCTAACTACAGAGTATAAAACAGCCCGTGAATTTCACGGGTGTAAAACTAGTGTAAGTTAAATCACAAAAATTGTCATTAATTAGATATATGAGATGAGGTTTCTAATTATGGTAATTAATAACAATTTTTGTGATATAATCTCTTATATATATTTCCTATTTTGATATAATGCCTATTTAAGATTTGCCTCAATGATTCTGGTAATAAGAATTTCGTTCTTTGTAAGATAAATAGTAACTAAAACATCTCCCTTATTACTTAGAGAATAAGTTTTTCTTCCAAATGCTTCTATCTAAATAAAAAACAAGTACACTTTTTTTTTCGACTTTTATCTTTTCATTAGAACATAATCTTATAATTAAACTTTAATTTTATAATTAAATCCGAAATTATGATTTGTTCATCAAAATACAATAAAAAAGATGTTAAACTATAAACTATAAATTGGTAAATTTGTCATTAAATGCAATAATCTATACTAAAACTATAAAAGAATAACCACTCCACATCATACTAGACATGTGTCGCCTTTACAATAAAAAATTTCCCGTCAAAGTTTAAATACTATAATTATATTTGTTTAATATATTCTCAAAAGATTTCTTTCCATGACAAATTTATCAATGAAATATTTCATCTCCATGCATCCTATTATTCTCACCATTTATAAAAATAAAAATCTAATATCATTCTCAATTTTTATTCTTTTATGTATAAAATGTAGGGTTACTCTAATTTGCCATAATTTGAGTACTTACCATCATTTGAATTTTGCATTTTGTTTTTTCGTATTTCATATCCATGATAAAAGCGTAATTTAAGATTACAAATTGATTGGAATTATGAAGTTTGCCTTCTATTTTTCTCATTTTACTACTTGATTCAAATGTAACGGAGAGTTTAAATTTAATTTCTCCAAAAATTTTATTTAATGAATTTTTATGTTATTTTAGACCGAGTTTTGAGATTAATCCTCAAAATTCCATATATTGATAACATGTTTTCTCACTAAAACTACTCGAATAAAGATTCTTTAGCTCAATATGCAAATAACACACCGACAAATTCTGACTTAACGACTCGATCTCATGTGGATGCTCCTTAATTATATATTTGAAAAACTTGAGTACACAATTCATTTAATTGATTTCTATTTGCTCTTCTTTTTAATTGATTTGTTCCATTTTACCTTTTTATTTATATGTACTCAATTACAGATGTTCATTTTCTTCATTTTGGTTTTATATTTTGAATTAGTGAGTTTCGAGCCATAACACCTGATATTTTTCAATGTGTTATCTATGGGGCTTTAATAAATAACTTTTCTAACTGAGTGTGTATAATTTTTTTTTATCAATCCACAAATTAATAATGTATTCTATATAAAGCCTGGTGTTCTAACAACTACCGGCATGTAGCCTTTTTCGAACCTTTTCTTTATTTCTGTGTGCTATCTTTCTTTGTGGTTTTATTTCAATGGAATTTAGCTTAGGGCTCGGTTTTATGTACATAGCTTCGACTATACACGTGCAGAGTCGTTAGAGTCCTTTAATTGAAATGTCTGGAAAATCTAATTGTGCATAAAGTAGATTTTCTGTTGGTTTCATTAGATCGAGTTCTATGGTGATTTTGAGATTCCCAAAAGTTACATATGTAATATTCGTAACTTTAATGTTGTACATGACACGTTCCTCTAGCGAATTTTGACTTATTTTTACCCCATTTTCCATCCCTTTACTCTTCTCAATTATAACTGAACGGGTTGATTCTCATATTTATAATCATCAACATTATATAAGATATGGGGAACGGCTGCATGATGAGTCGATGACTTGCTTAAACGTAATATGAGACAGGGGTGTAAGCAAGTCATTACGAGTAAGGGTTATGTGATGACTTCAAAAGCTCTAAATTTGTTTAGCCTAGTCATTCAAATATCAATTATTATACCCTTTGCTAGACGATTAATGTTATAGTAATATCGCAAACATTTTTTTTTATTTTGTATTTGTCCATCGTAATTGTTGACTTGAGTTTAGAATGAATATATATATATATATATATTTGTCTAAGAATGTACACCGTTTGCGTAAAATCCTATACACACAAACTATTACAACGATATAACTTTAAATTATAAAAACTTATTTATAAATGCCCGTGCAATTTGCACGGGTCCTAAGCTAGTTAAACTTTAAAGAATAACATGACACAAGCTTACCATAATATAAAAATTTCATAAAAATACGCATTTAATAACTTTAGTTTTTCATTATAAATAACACTTTAAAAATATATACGCTATATATACCGCGTAATTGCGCGAGATCTATACTAGTTTGTTATTAAACATTTTGAGAAACCAAGTGTGAAATGATGCAAGTAAGAGCATGTTTAACCCTGTTTTTAAAATATAGTTTCTGTTTTTCAAAAATAATTTTCAAAAAAGTTTTTTTTCTAAAAATTAGTGTACGTTTGGTTAAGCTAATAAGTGTTTTTGATAATTTTTAATGTTTGCCCTAATGTACTTGTTTTAATTTTTTTTTCTCATTTATTGTTGTATAATATATTTTTCATCAACATAGAAATATAGAATCATGGATAAATGAAATAGGTACGGATTATGCTATATTGTAAATTATATTATAAGACCGTTGTATAGTACGATTACTTTAAAAGTCATCATTTTATGTTAAAAAATGACAATTTTTTATTTTTTTATAAAGTGACTAATTTTTATTAGTAGTCACTTTTTAACATAAAAAAAGATCACTATTTATCGTAAAATGCTCACTTTGTGTCTCTCGCAGTCTGGCTCCATACGATGGTAATGCACAATAATTACCGTAATTAGTACAGTCTAATTTGTTGTAAATCCGGTTTATGCATAAAAGAATGTGACCTTTTCTTATGTTTTTTTAATCTTTTCATGATACTTGTGATATTTTTTAATTAGTACCCATTTTTATAATACTCGACTATAAATATGTATTTTATTGTATGATTTTATAATGTTACAAGTTAAACATAAAAGATCATAAAAGTTTTTAATGAACAAAATTTGACAAAAGTAAAAAAAAAAAAAATTTACGATAAGAATGTCATGCCTTGAAATAATAATTTACCTAGAAAAAAAAATATGTAGCATACGTCATAAGAGAATCATGAAAAAATGAAGTTATATTTGTTGGTTTTGGAAGAAATAGAAACAAAAACATCAAATTGCTCCTTCCGTTTTTGGGATGAAAAAGTGGTTTTAAGCTTTAGAAAAACTGCTTCTATTTTTCAAAAACTGAGTGTTTGACACAATTTATGATTTTGAGAAACAAAAACACCTTTTTAATCTTGGCCAAACACATAATAAATCCAACGTAGATAGTGGGTGCTGAAAATAAGGAACCAAAAGATGTAAATTTGACTTGTTGACTTTTAAGCACAGAGCACCACATATGCTATGTGGTTGTTTGTTTTATAAAGAAGACTAGGTTGGGTGCCCGGCTACGACCGGGCTACTTTTATTTACCATTTAAATTTTATTTTTTATGAAATATAATTCGGTAAATTTGGTTCACCTCTCCCGTTGTTGGGTGCCCGGTTATACGTTCACCTCTCTCGTTGTTAATATGATTACTTTCAGTACATCCCATGTTAGTACTATTATGTTCACTACTTCTTCGGTTACTGTTGTGTTTGTATAACTACTATGACTTTCACTACATGTGTTATCACTACTATTACTTTCATTACCCCCGCTGTCATTACTTTTTCTTTCACTACTCTCGCATTTGTTATTATTAATTTTACTACTCCCGTTGCTGCTACCATGACTTTCACTACACTCCCGTTGCAATTATTGTTGCTTTTACTACTCACATGGGTAGTTAAATAAAATTGAAATATTAGATTATAATTTTATTTAAGAGTAATAATTATTATTACTAATTAAATTACAAATGAATTATGGAATATATTATATTTTTTGGAAATCTGAATTGATTTACCTATAGTTTAATAGTTTCCAAAATATAACATATACTATTTCTTTAAGGAAACTCGCCATATTCTAATATTTTCTAAATTTACAGTTTTAACCAAAACTATATAATATTTACATTGAAATCCCTTGTTCGGGTCCGTCACACAGCGCGCTAGTGATTAAAAACTATATACTATAATTAAGTTGTATAGATTTATTTAATTGCATAGAAGTTCCTTGGTTTCCGGAATTAATATATAGTATTGATTGATTATAAGTTTTAATCACAAATAAGATTATACATCTGGTTGTACCATAAGCATTGTACAACCAAGTATAAGAACCCGAGTTTATGTGTATTTTTTATGAGCTAATTTAGAGTTCATGTTTTTAATGTGTAAATGGATGAGTTCAATAATTTTTAATAAAACTCATATTCTTTAACATAAAGCTCAGATTCTTTATCAAAAAGCTCGGATTCTACACCGTACAACCATATAGAACTGGTTGTATAGTCCATGATTGAGTTTTAATTTTGTACGCTATTTACATGTGAACATTCAATTTCGATTTTTCTCTCGATATATACGCCATCAGGCATCAACGCATGTCTTTTAACGGATGTAGTTGCTTTTTCGTCTTAATTTACGTTTTTAGTAGCATAAGTGCATTGGACCATATGAGTCTAATGCCAACTGTATAAGGAACCTTTATTTACATGTAGCCAAAAAAAAAAAAAAAGATTTTTTCTCGATACATAAGTAAAAATATATTTATGTGAGATCTTATTTGATTTATCTTTATGAGTACATTAAGAATATATAACTTTTATAAATTTTTGCAAATACTTGGTTAAAGATATTTACTACGTAAAATATAAACGTGAAAAAACAAACTTGTACTGTGGAATTGAATGGAAGGAGTAATAAGTTACTCCGTATAATAATGAATGAGTCAACACCTGTAGACCACAATAAATAAATACATAAATAATGAGTTAATACCTGGAGAGGAAGATGCTGAGCCGACCCAATCAAATCATAAAATGAAACACCATCTTTGTTTTCTGCTGCCAATAATAGTTCAGAATAAAATCCACCGCGTTGGAAGCCGTAATTATTAATATAAAAATGTGCAAAATGAAATTGTTGATTTTCAATAGCAAAATGTAGAGGTAGGTTTCCATCATTGTCCTTGCTTGACATTAGCGTCTTCATACGATCATCTTGATCGATTAAGAATTTCCATTCTCCATATATAAATGAAAGCTCATAAGTTTCGGCATCTGATGCAACATCATATCGACTATGTACTTCAACATATCGAGATCCAAACCAATGCCACAATGTCCTCCCTTTGAAATCAGCAATTTGCGCGCAGGTAGGGAATCGTTGAAAAAGTGTTTTGATCACGAGGAACCTACGTTCTCGAACCGCGGTAAGGAAAGGGGTAAGACCATCCTCGTCTTGCATATAAGGTACATCACCATTTCCCTTGATCAGCCAACTTATTAATTCGTCAACGGTACAGGAACTCTCATCTGAAATATTACTTTTAAGAAGTTAGCAGTCTGTGATAACACGATATTTTACCGTCTTTTTAACCCACAGGCCACATCTCGTCTCTTATCTAGTCTAATTCAATACCCGACTTGTAATTATTCACTATTATTTGGAATAAAATAGAATAGAAGTCGTCGTGTTATATTAATCAAGTGTCAAATCAATATCTATCTATCCATATTATTAAAATAAGCTTTTTTCGAGTGACGTGATTGATTGAGAATATAATAAGAGATTTCAAAATAAACAAAGGAAAAGATAAAATATTGAAATAGGAGCAGGGTTTTAAATCTCGCCCGAGTCATCTCGTCTCGGCCGATACTTATCGGTATCGATGGGTACCGAGACACGATACGGCGAGATATATCGGGTACTTCTAAAAAGGCCAAAAATCGTCCGAGTCGGCCGAGTCAACTCGGGTATCGAGTAACTCGGCCGATTTATGACCGAGTAGACCGAGTTGGCAAGTACAAAATCCAAAATAACTTACCTTGAGTTCTGCAAATCTTAATTCGT
>JAGPOY010006514.1:9172-19438 GCA_018983105.1 Silene uniflora | reverse complement strand
GATCCGAACCTTGTAATCTTTCTTCAGCTTTCATTAGGTACTTAATTAATCTTTAATCCCTTTTACTCTCTTTCTCTTATGCTTTATCTAGTTATGTTATTTATGCGTAGCTAATTCCCTTGCTAGGACTTAGGGGATCCATGACCATGTTAGAATAGTAATCGCCTTATTAGGTTCATTGCTTGTGAGATCTATGTTGTATTTGCTGCATATAATTGTTTTAGCCTAATTGAGTCGACGCAGTTAGACTATAAACCGCAGTAAGCCTTGACCTAGACCGAAAGGTTGGAAAGGGCGAGACTCGTAGCGAACATTAGGGCACGGTAGTGAGGGCGAAAGCTAAGCTATTTATGTTTTAGGGCGAATTAAGGATCGAAAGGTGACGTTCGTTACCCCTTAGATCTATTTGCTTTGACCTGAGACCTAGATTGCTAGACTGATTTGTCATGGTGAACCGACCGTCTTAGCTATTTCCCTCTCTTTGCTTTCCTCTTATTCTCTCTTCCTTATTCCCTCGTAGTTTAGTAATCAATCATACAACCCCAGAATTTGTGACCAAATAAGCGAACCATAAACAGATATCTTGCCTCCCTGTGGAGATCGACCCTACTTCCGCTGACTACCTAGTTAGTTGACTTAGGTTTATTTTTGGTGTATAACGACCCGCATCAAATTTTGGCGCCGTTGCCGGGGAGGCAATTGCCCTATCTGTTTTTTTTTGTTGTTTCGTCAATTTCGTTCCGTCTCGGGGAATTTTATTCCCTGAGACAGTTCTTATCTCTTTTGCTAGTGTTGTTTTGATAGGTCTTACAGGTCTTATCGGCGATACTTCGGGAGAGGACACCTATGTTCCGTTCACCGGAGCAACATGTGGTTTTTTTGTGAGAGATGTGGTGGCGTGGGACACGATGCAACTTTTTGTTTTGCAGGTTCTGACCAAGTTTGTGCCAATCGACGGTACAAAAAAAGTCAATATTATTCGTTCCCACCGCGCAGTTATACACCACCATATCCGTGCTATCAGCGTAGCTTTCAAGAGCCCTCATATCCCTCTTCACCGCTGGAACAAAACCCCCCTCCTGCTGCCAACAATGAAGACTTCGATGAGCTAAAGGCGTTAATAGCGACACTTGCTCTTCAAGCACAACAAGTGGAAGAATCGAGAGAGGCTTCTATCAATGGTCTTATGCATCGCCTAGCTCAAGTGACAACCGAGCCCGATGATATGTACGATTCAGATTTCATGGAAGTCTTCAACGTTGCATCTTATGATCAGTTCGACCGCGAAAGCTAATATATTATGTCGAATGATACAGCAGAGGAATCAGTCGATCGAGTGGTCAAAAGTACTCGATCGAGTAGATGGTAATACTCGATCGAGTGGTTTTGGTGCGGGAATTACTCGATCGAGTGACTATGTTACTCGATCGAGTGATTTTGGCGAAGAAGGAGTTCGATCGAGTGATCCACTTGCTCGATCGACCACAGTAGCTGCGGACAGCGATGTTTTATCACCTGATTCTGTCCTGACTAGCGATGAGAAGGTAAACGCAGATCGTTCTTGTGCAATAGAAGGTACTATCATTCCTTTTGTTTATTTTCATACGGTTAATTTTATGCCTTCCGTTAAATCATATGCTGCTTTTGATTTGACGCCTCCGCCCCTACACAGGAGCAAGTTGGAGGAACATCGCTTGGTTTCTTCTTATACAGGTCAAGACAGGTTAGAAGACCCGGGAGGAGGATGTAACAATTCCATCCCGCCTAAGAAGAGTGCACGACCAAGGGCTGATAGAGTCGTGATGGATGCTGTGATAGGCCGCTGTTATTCTGCTGCTGTGCTTTGGAGGACGGTGGTGAAGCTCATGGTCGCTGAAATAACTGCGTTCAGTCAAAAGCCTCTCTCCATTAATTTTGTTGGTGGATGACGAAAGAAGGTCGAGCTGGGACCTATCTAAAACTAGCGCTTGTCGGGAGGCAACCCGTCTTTTGTTTTACTTTATTTCAGACTTTTATTTACGTTTTTGAGACAGTTGTAATCCTATTTTTGCGCGTCTATTCGGTACCATCGCTGTTCGTCGCTTGCTGATGCGACAGTTACTCGACCGAGTGCCTTATCTACTCGATCGAGTAACCTGGCTCCCACAAGTGCTGGATCGAGAGCCCCATCTTCTCGATCGAGCAACTCACGTGAAGACTCCCTTCGATCGACTGTTCTTCTTCTTCGATCGACTGCTTTTCTACTCGATCGACTGGTGGCTGCTGGTATTTTTGGTTGATCGAGTCCCAGATCGCCTGGTTCGGTTTGGGGAGGTTCGTGGTGCGCGCTATCCTGTAAGTTCTCGACTAATTCTCTCTAGTTTGCATTTCTTTTCCTTTGCTTTGTACAATGGGGACATTGTACAATTTGGTTTGGGGAGGTTATGTATCCATATCTTGTCTGCATATTGTTTTTCTTGCATTTCTGTTATCACGTTTATATTTCCGTATGCATTGTTTGTTTCAATTCTAAAAAAATCACATAAAAATTAAAATTTTTCGAAAAATCAAAAATATTCACGTTTATTTTTGCATGGATTGGAGTATTTTCAACGATGACATTGCTCTTTATCTTGTCTTTTGCTTGAGTCTTGCACTTTCATTAATGGTTATCAACTGAGTCTTACGCATAATCTACGAGTGTTTGTTCAAATTTAGCTGACTGTTTAGACCTGACCTGATATTTTGGCAAACTACTTAAAATTTCTGAGTTTTAGAGGCTTATAACTGGTGACATTCATGACCGGTTTACGTAGGAATTGAGAGTAGTACTGCTTGCATATCATGTATCATCAATTTGCACTTATATGAAATTCAATTGCTTATTGCCTACATACATTCGGGTTAGTGGTTGGTGTCACATGCAGGGAGATGCTTACATTACCCTTTCTTTCATTTTTACCCATTTAACTCCACATTTAGCCAAATTTGCCTTTTGACCCTTAACTACATCCAAATTTAGCCTGCCTTGCCAAGCTAGTTTAGATTGTTTTGTGGTATATTATTTATTGTGCCAAGTTTGGCCTTATTTTCGATGATTTAGAGTTGGTAATTTATGAAGGAAAGGAGGATGAAAAATGAAAAAAAAAAAAAGAGAAAGTCACAAGAAAGAAAAAAAAAAGAAAAAGAAAAAAAATGAAAGCGGTTTCACTCCTATGCTTTATTATAATCATTTGAGGAGTATGTTCAGTTTGGTTTGGTGAGTTTATGTGCCAAATGTAGGGCACTTATGCTTAATTTTGATGGATGAGAATTGGCTATGTTCTATTTGGTTTTGTTGGGTGCTAGCTTGGCCGCCTATACCTTCACATTTCCAAAAATATTTTGCCTTTTCTTACCCATTGCCTCACATTACCATATTTATGTAAGCTCTCGGCTGTGACGGACCTCGTTTGGTTGGAATGTATGTGTATGGTAGCTAGAATTGTCTATCATATTAGTTGCATGCATGTTTGTGTGGGTCGTAGTTTAGGTGAGCGACTATTTTTCTTTCTCTCTTACATTCATATGCTTACCCTTTGCTTCATGAGAAAAGAGTGACCCGTGAGAGTCCGATTTTGTTGGTCTTGCAAGGTCGATAGGTCAGCTTTATTTATGGACAACTTATAACTCGTTTGCGTACTGACTGGTATAGCTTTAAATGTTGATTTCTGTTGCATTAAATTGGTTCAAGTAGACAAGTATGGCTAGCTCTGAGATTTAATCCTTTCCCTTAGGTTCGCTTTAGTTGCATTCAGTATTGCTTGAGGACAAGCAAAGGTTTGGTTTGGGGAAGTTTGATGCGTGCATTTTATATAGACTTTACAGTCCATCTTAGCACGCATTTCTATGTCATTTAGGTGATATTATGTCACTTTATACCCCGAATATGCTACTTTGTACTTCTATTGCTATTTGGCAGGAATATGATGATAAGTAGCGGAAATCGAGCCAAAACTGTCCCAAGCATGCACATTTAGGAGATGGAAGAGTCAGAGCTGATTACTCAAGCATTAGGAAGCGTGAAACCGTCCCATAATCAAGTCAAAAGGCCAAGATAGAAGTCAACGCGAGCTGGAAGAGGAAGAAGACCTCGATCGAGCTGTCCTGTGCTCGATCGAATGAAGTAATGATGCTGAAGTCCTCGATCGAGAGGAATGGTGGTGCTGAAGGACTCGATCAAGAGGTTATTTACTCGATCGAGTAAGCGTAGAAATAGGAAGTCCTCGATCGAGTACTATTGTCCTCGATCGAGTGATTTGTTTGAATAATTATGTTCGATCGAGAGCTTATTGTTCTCGATCGAGTAGTTTTGAGTCGTGGGCTTTGGTCCGTGACGTAATTAGGTTAAATTATGTTTTAGTTTTATTATAAATAGGATGATTAGGTCTCTAATAAAAAAAGATCATCATCGACGGAGAGGAGAAAACTCCAATTCCGCTGCTTTGCTTTATTTTCTGGATCCGAACCTTGTAATCTTTCTTCAGCTTTCATTAGGTACTTAATTAATCTTTAATCCCTTTTACTCTCTTTCTCTTATGCTTTATCTAGTTATGTTATTTATGCGTAGCTAATTCCCTTGCTAGGACTTAGGGGATCCATGACCATGTTAGAATAGTAATCGCCTTATTAGGTTCATTGCTTGTGAGATCTATGTTGTATTTGCTGCATATAATTGTTTTAGCCTAATTGAGTCGACGTAGTTAGACTATAAACCGCAGTAAGCCTTGACCTAGACCGAAAGGTTGGAAAGGGCGAGACTCGTAGCGAACATTAGGGCACGGTAGTGAGGGCGAAAGCTAAGCTATTTATGTTTTAGGGCGAATTAAGGACCGAAAGGTGACGTTCGTTACCCTTTAGATCTATTTGCTTTGACCTGAGACCTAGATTGCTAGACTGATTTGTCATGGTGAACCGACCGTCTTAGCTATTTCCCTCTCTTTGCTTTCCTCTTATTCTCTCTTCCTTATTCCCTCGTAGTTTAGTAATCAATCATACAACCCCCGAATTTGTGACCGAATAAGCGAACCATAAACAGATATCTTGCCTCCCTGTGGAGATCGACCCTACTTCCGCTGACTACCTAGTTAGTTGACTTAGGTTTATTTTTGGTGTATAACGACCCGCATCATCCCACATCGCTGAAATATGGAGCTTGTGATATGTTTATAAAGGTTTCCACCCACCACTTAGTAACAAGGCTTTGTGCTTTTGGGCTTAAGTGAGGACAAAACGGGCCCAAAAGTGAACATCTCATCTTTAGGTGGGGTGTGTTACGACGGTGATGAGTCGGGTCGTTATAAATGGTATCAGAGCGACCCTGCGACCGTGTGGTGAGCCTGTGGTCGGGAGTACCCGGGTCACCCACCTAGCGGGGGAGGATTCTGAGCTGGGCTGCGGTCAGCCTCCGGAGGCACAATGGGGACGTTGTGTTCTTTAAGTGGGGGAGTTTGTAACACCCCAAGAGATTGAGAGGAATTTGTCCCACATCGGTGAAATATGGAGCTTGTGATATGTTTATATGGGTTTCCACCCACCACTTAGTAACAAGGCCTTGTGCTTTTGGGCTTAAGTGAGGACAAAACGGGCCCAAAAGTGAACATCTCATCTCTACGTGGGGTGTGTTACGACGGTGATGAGTCGGGTCGTTATAAATGGTATCAGAGCGACCCTGCGAACGTGTGGTGAGCCTGTGGTCGGGAGTACCCTAACCTCCCTACTAGGCTATATGCACATCACAACTCCATTTATCTAGTCCATTCCAATAAACGGTGTAACGGTAGTCTAGCAAACCTCGTGTGACCAAGGTAAGTCTAACATAGAGAATCAATGGAAGTTTTGTGTTTCAAGCATATCATCAAGCATAAAGCATGCATAAGACTAGATAACATCATCACAAGTTTAATCAATCAATTAACCCTCAATCATTAGCATGTAATCATCCCCATAATCATTCCCCTAATTACCCATTTACCCTAGTGAGGTAACTACTCACTGATCATGGTGAAATTGTAAGTAATAGGTAAAGAGTAACTAGCATATGAAAGCATGATGAATGATTTAAGTAAATTGACAAGTAAATAAAAGGGATTAGAAATTGTACCAACTTTAAGGAAATAATGATCAATAATGAAATAAGAAGAAACCCTTTGATAAAGGAAGAGATGTCAATTCTCCAATTACAACCCAAGTATTCTTCAATTCTAATCTATGATTGTTGTTGAAAGATTAAGCTAATATTAAGGAATGATTAAGATTTGATTACAATATGATTGAACTAATTACTCTAAATTGCCCTTAATTCTCTCCTAATTACTCTCTATTGGGCTTAATGATGGAAGGGGTATTTATACTAAGTGTAGAATTAGGTTAAGTTGAGGTGGAGTGTCGCACAAAGACATGGCGGAATCATTAGAGGTAGCTCGGGTCGCACTGCGGTCGACCCGACTTGTTCTTCCTTGAGGTCGCTCGACCCCGGGCTTCGGTCGCTCGACCTACTTGCTCGGTCGCTCGACCCACTTGCTCGGTCGCTCGACCTCCTGCTGCTCTTGCCCAAGCTGATTCGAAATCAGCACGGCCTGACTCCTAAGCCGTGGGGGCTCCTCGGCTTAGCTTATTTTCTTCATTTAGGCCTTTGGTTATGCCTCCCCTACATGCTTGGTCCTTGGGTATCGTCCATTAAGCTCCGAAATGCTCTAGAATGCGCGTTGTTTGGCTCCTTTGCCTACAAGTGAACACAAAACAAGAAGAAAGCAAATAGGAAGCAAAAGAGGAAGAAAGGACCCTAATGAATACATAAAAGCATGCAAAATGGGGTTCGTTAAGGGGTTAAAAGTGCAACTATTACGGTCACATCACACATCTTCCAAAACACCCAAGGGACGCTTTATAGATCGGTCCGCCATTTGCAACGTTATACTAGTACATTTCAAAACACCCATGTTAAGCTTATCACAAATAGAAAAAGGCATAACACTTACACTAGCACCTAAATCGCATAAAGCTTTGTCGACGCAGTAGGTACCAATAGTGCAAGGGATAGAAAAACTACCCGGATCTTTTAACTTAGGAGGGGACTTGTTCAACATAAAAGCACTACAAGAAGTAGTGAATGCAATAGTTTCAAGTTCGTTCAAAGTCCTCTTCTTAGTCAAAATGTCTTTCATGAATTTAGTGTAAGACGGAATTTGAGTTATTAATTCGGTAAAAGGGACGGTTACCTGTAGGTTTTTCACAACCTCCATAAACTTACCAAATTGTGTCTCCTTGTGAGCTTTGGCTAACCTTTGGGGAAATGGCACTTGGACCTTTTCCGGAGCTTTCACCTCTACCTTTTTCTTTTGGACAATTGGAGGAACATCCTACACAACCTCATCTTCTTCGGTCACATCTCAACAATAATGGGATCCGCAACTCTCTTTGGGACCTCAACCTCAACCTTCTTAGCACTAGAAGGAACTTCTACCTCAACAAGTACCTCTTCCTCAATTGGCATAGATGGCCCATCATAAGATGAACCACTCCTTAAGTGAATAGCATTGTCGGTGTCATGTGGTGTATTACCATGGGGAGGCAATTGACCCGTCTTTCTTTGGGAACTACAGGTGGCTAATTGGGCTACTTGATTTTCTAGCATTTTCATTGCGGCGTTGTGAGATTGCTCACTCTTTTCAATCCTACCCATCAAATCAACTTGAGCCTTGGCCATAAGGCTCACCATAGCTTCAAGTTTGCTAGTCCCTTGGTCCCCTTGTGGTGGTTGTGGGTTTTGTTGGGGTGGTTGTCTTTGTTGCAATTGAAAACCCGATTGGGGTTGGACTTTGTGTTGTGGCACATAGACATTTTGTTGTTGTTGTTGTGGCACAAAATTGTTGTTGGTGGAAGGAGGGTTCAACACATTGTTATTTTTGTAGGACAAAAATGGGTGGTACTTTGTGTTGGGATTGTAGGTATTGGAAAAGATTACCGGTGGATAAGTACTTTGCTTAAAAGATTGGAACGCATATACCTCATCAAAGTTGACTTGTAACTCCAACTTTTGCTCCAACATTGCAACCTTAGCCAACAAAAGAGCGTTAGAAGAAGAATCATATGTACCTTTGAGTGGAACACTCCTTGAGTTGACGTATTGGGCATCATGAATGGCCATGGACTCAATTGTTGCATGAGCGACATCGGTGTCGATTTGATCAAACCTTCCATTGTTGGCGGAGTCGAGAATGCGAGGAGTCTCACCATTGCATCCATTGTAGAAGGTGATTGCTAGAAACCGTGGATCTAACCCATGATGTGGACATTGTCTTTGAAGCTCCTTATACCTCTCCCAAGCTTCATACAAGCTCTCTAGCCCCGTTTGGCGGAAGCTAGTAATTTGGCCCCTCAATTGTTGAGTCTTCTCCGGAGGGAACTACTTCTTATAAAATGCTAGAGCCAAAGTTTCCCAATTTGTGATCCCCATAGCCACACGATCAAGACCATTGATCCATAGCTTTGCCTTGTCCCTAAGCGAAAAGGGAAGAGAATCTCCCTAATTTGCTTTTGCGTGACTCCTGTTTGCCTAATCATAGAACAATAATCACAAAAGTTAGTCATATGTAAATCGTGATCCTCTAAGGGAGTACCTCCAAATTGTTTGCGCTCCACAAGGCTTATGAAGGCCGGCTTGATCTCGAAGTTGGCAACCTCGATTTGGGTAGTAGTGATACCCTTAGGAAGCATAGCCGCGGTGGGCTCGGAATGATCGGATAGCTTGACCATTTTCGTTGAACTAGAGACCTCTTCCTCGTCAAAGATTTGAAGATTCTCTTCAAATGACTTTCGAGCACTTTCAAGTTGTTCTTGCGAGGTGGCCTCGTGAATTTCCTTCCAAAATCGTTGTCTCCTCCTTAAGGTCCTTTCGGGTTCGGAATCAAGCGGTAGCAATTCTCCAATACGTGTGGACCTGGGCATATGACAACAACTTCAAGGAAATTCTAAGAACGATCCCAAGGAACATGTGTTCCCTAAGACAAAATAAAAACAAGATAGAAAAACACAATTCACAATACAATAAAACAGTTTTTCCCCGGCAACGGCGCCAAAATTTGATAGGCTATCACACACCTAACAAAAATACCCTAGGCACAACAAATTAATGTAGTAATAAGGAGCCGAATCCACAAGGAAAAAGGTAATCATATATGAATTGCTATGGCGATTTTCTATCTAGGTCGAGTAACGAGTTGGTTGATACGTGCATTTTATATAGACTTTTACAGTCCCTTTTGGCACGTATTTTTGTACTTATAAGTGGTTTTATATCGCTTTATGGCCCGAATAGACTACTTTGCGTTTGTATTGCTATCTTGCAGGTATAAGCGGGAAAGTAGCCAAAACCAAGCGTTTCTGGCCTAAAAGATGCATTTCAAGAGATGGACACACAAAAGAGGATACTCAAGTTATGGAACCCGTCGTCGACCAAACGAAGACCTTAGTCGACGAGGACCAAGTAGACTGGAAGAGCTGAAAGCCTCGATCGAGCTGTCCTGTGCTTGATTGAGAGGACTCGAGAAGAAGGAGGTCTCGATCGAACTGTCCTGTGTTCGATGGAGGAAGCTGCAAGGAGAAGGCCTCGAACGAGAAGCCTCACTCTTCGTTCGAGCAGAGTGCTGGAGATAAAAGCCTCGATCGAGAACCTTAAGTGCTCGATCGAGAGATTATTAGGGTTAGCTACGTTAGGAAAGTCCGTATTGTAATAAAAGACGTACATGCTTCACTATAAAAGCATGTAAAGTCTTCAGATTTAGGAGACGCCGATGAGACGAAAACCTTTTTACCCTAATTCTTATTAATCTTTTACCTTTCTTCTCTCCTTTCCTTTCTTGTCTCTTACGTTTTACATTCGACGCTGGAATCCTACGTTCTTCACGCTGGATTGCACGAGATTGTATTCCTCTTTCCTTTAACTTCTTATTCCTTTATCATTATGTTTAGCATGTTTTCATTAATCGTTTTCGTTATTAGATTTAGTATGCGTAGCTAATTTTCTAGTATGCGAGGATGAGGGAGACCGTGTGATGCATGCTAGGGTATAACATGTTAGGTCAGTTTTAGGTAGGAATTATAATTAAATAAACCAATTGTTGTTTCGGTTGATTGAGTGCACGCAGGAGACCGTACATGTAGTTAACCCCGACCTAGATCGAAAGATTGGAAGGGTAAGACTTGTTTAATTGTAATAAGTTAGATCTTATGAGGATGAAAGTTAAG
>JAGPOY010006513.1:0-10266 GCA_018983105.1 Silene uniflora | reverse complement strand
TTAAAAAATCTCTACAATTTGTACATGAATCAAAATTAATCAAAAGGTTTAAACCAATTAAAAATCGAAATGAACCATACCTTAGTCGTCCGACGGATCCTAATAATATCGCCTAAAATGCGAAATGAATACGACTGCGAAATGAGGCAAGCAAAATGATGCGCAACAAAATTTCCAGTCAGGTTTAAGCCCAATAAAGCAACAATATCATACAACCTAATTTAAATTGAATAAAAACCCTCAATTTCAATAACCCTAAACATCAAGTAATATCAATTAATAACCCTAATACTTCAAATACAACATCAATTGATTATTAAATAAGAACAATAACATCATACAACAAACTAATATAGTCGATATAGTTTCAAATCGGATCAAAAATATACCCATAAAACTTAACTAAAACGAAATTATTCAAAGGAAGGTTATACATACGGTTTTCAGAAATTGTTCAAATACGAGAATGGGAAAAGGACTAGCTGGCTGACTGACTGGTCGCTAGATGAGAGATCGAGCAGGTCGAACGGTAAGAAAGGATGAACCCAGTTCAGCGCCTCTTACTTGGGAAAAGATGACATTTTATTTTATGTTTGCTGAAGAGCGTGAGAAAGGAGGCTTGGTCAATTTTTTTTAAAATTTTAATTTTCAATTAGGCGCTTAATCAAAAAATTAGAAAAGTTTAGAAGGTATAATACTTATTTCATAAAAGTGTTGCTCAAGTGTTGCAATAAAATGCAACATTTGTCTAAGAACGTTGCATTTACGCTAATATATTGCAACACTTATTTTAAAGTGATGCCCTATGTAAATAAAAGCAACATTTTAAAATAAAGCGTTGCTTAATTAACTAAAATTTGCAACACAAACCGTAAGTGTTGCACACAAAATGTTGCATTACATCCCTTTTTGTAGTAGTGAAAGGATCTTCATTTAGGTGAAGGACAATGTGTTATACGTAAGTTTCAAACAATTTCGTAACATAAGTTCAAAATAATAGCTAGCAATTCGATATGTTTACATATTATTATATAACATCCTTTAATCTTTCACATTTTGATTCAGAACTAAGTGCGTGGAACCAATTACAACCCTACCAACAAAAGCGATAACGAGATTTGGTATGACGGGGTGAAAGGATACAAGAAGGGCTCTGTGTATGGTTGTGGACATGAAACGCACATGATATATTCTTCGAAGCCCCAAGAGCGAGACCGACTTCAATGCAAAAGTAAAGCTACGTACGTTCTGGGGATTGTAAGTCAACGTCAAGAGCAACTTGATACCGAAAGGGGAGCAAATATCGCAAGGGATGAAGAAACAAGGAAAAAAAAGAACAATTTGACATGATGCAAGCTTATTTCTCCTCTTGTAACCCCGATTTTTGTCCCTCGTACCATAACCCTAGAGATGCCTTTGGTGGAGGTGGTGGTGGAGCTGGCGCTAGCTGTAACACCTCCTTCTTACCCGACCAAGGTAATTGGAGGATGTTACCATAACGGTTTCCCAAGGCGGTAAATTGGAGTTGCAATTAAGAAAAATTTAATATAACAAGGTATTTAATGCATTACAAATGAATAAAAAGGATAAATGAAAAGGTACAACTCATAACTACTATACTCTTCTAACGAAGCTATGCTCAACTCGGATGTCACAAGGCTCATCCGTTCTCCCACGAGCTACCAAATACAACCTGCAAATGGCTGCTCTCCATATGACCAGAAATATCATATGGATCGACACAGAGACAATTTATACACAACTCAAACAAGTCAGTTTCAATAAATAAGCATAAGAGTCAATACAAAATGTAAATATGCAATATGCCAAGATATGAATAAGATAAGATTACACAATCACCACACTGATACCGGGACACGCCCAGACATATACCTACCACCACCGGTGCCAGAGACACGCCAACGTCACCACACCTCACAAATAGGTACTGGGATACGCCTAGACGTACCGGGTCCGGAAGCCAACCGGATCCCCTTCCAGACGTCGTGTCTCAACCACACGAGTCCCTTCGTACTCGAGCCATTAATGTGTACATCCCTTTTGGAGTAGGAATTAGCTCCAAGAGGCGACTCAAGCGTAAGATGGTCTTCCAACCAGCTTACGTATCCTCAACAACAAGTAACCAACCATAGACCGTCATGTCTTCCAATACTCATGACAAACAAATTAAAAAGCAAGGTATCACATATTTAATATGCTAATCACCGTCTCACCATGATGTATAATTCCAAATACGATATGAACAACAATCCTTCAATATTCCGATTCCTCGAGTCGTCATAACCAACATCATGTTACGATGCAATCCAACTATCATAATCATCTCCTTAATGATGCAATTAACCACAGAATATGTTATAATGCAAATCCTTTAGTTATGTGAAACTAATTACAACATAAAAAACTACATACGCAATAACCACATTATTGAAACCGAGTAGGATTAACCTATACCTTTTCGCAATCTTCACAAGCTACTCGAATTCGACCCGATTCCGTCTCATAAGACCGTCTCATCCTAAGTAAATCACATAATATTATCACAATACATTCTATACTATAATAAAATATAAAACACCTTATTAATACCCACTAATTACCATATTACATGTACTAGTCACTAATTATTTACCCATAACAAAACGCCCAAAAGTTAGCGTTATAAATATACAAAGGAGAAAGGTGGGATTTCGACTTACAATGGTAGATCGGGGATTAGATGGAGGTTTTCTCTTCAAATCTGCAGCAGGAGCTCCTAGCCATGGCCAGGTCATTTCTAGTGATGGCCTAGACCAGAAAGGCCACAACTTGATCATGGCCAGTCATGGCCTCAATTCTGAAGGCATTGGCCAGGCCAAGCCATGTACTGATCAGGCCAAGCCAAGCCATGACCGAGCCAAAGCAGGCCACAGCCTAAATTCTTGCAGCAATGATCAGGCCAGCAAGCTTTTCAGCTCAGGAAGACCAGGCCACTCGAGCCAATCTCAGGCCAAGGACCAGCTGCCACCATGGCCAGTTGAGTCACTATTTTTCTGAGCCAAGCTAGGTCACCAAGGAGCCAGCCAAAGTTCACACAAGATTGCATTCACAAATTTTCAAACTGAGCCAAGTTGCAGAAGAAGACAAGGATGCTTTATGTAAAGTAAATTGCCATTTCTGGCCAAGCAAAGAGGAGGCCCTTGCATAAGACCTTGAGCATGGATTGACCTTGTTTCAGATAACACCTAAAGACTAAGGTCCAAGCCACAGCTCGAGGACCACACAAGCAGCCAAAGCCAACAGCTACATGTCCCTTTCAAGCCCGCAATGCTTTTGTTTTTGCTCAGTTTACATTTAATTCTTCTTGTACCAGTTTGTAATATATTTATTTATGTTTTATGTAATTTCTAGAAGTAATCCTGGCCCTTGGATGTAATATTTAGGTTTTCTTATGAACTGGACCAACCAAAAGCAGGCCTATATAAGGACCTTGCCTTAGTCTGTTTTACTTAGACTTTGATTAATGAAAAACTTGAGTTTTATCTCATTTTATTTGCAAATCTTACATTCTTACTGAGTTAAGAGTTAAGTCAGGCTTGGTGATACTCCATAGTATTGATCAAGTACCTGTGGGTGAGTCCAATTCAACCATGTGCTTGCTGTGGGTTGTTTAGGGTCTCATTGTTTGTCTGAGTCTGGTTTATTTTGTGCTTGCTGTGAATAAATCATTCAAAGGCCAAATTGTTGAGTTAATTATCTGTGCTTGCTGTGGTTTTTAGCTTGATAATTATATCCCCTTGTTACAGTGTCAAACAAATCAGTAAATCAGTCACAGTGAATCAGCCTGAATTAAAGACTAGAGATTGCTATCCTGAGTTCTGCAATTTATTAAAAATACTTAGCTTCCTTGAAAAATTCTGAAATTTGGTACAGTATTAGTAAATCCATTAAACTAATTTGTCACCAATTTTCTTGATTTTTAAAAATCATTTGCTATTTTTAGAAATTGTATGACAGCTAGTGTTTTCAGTTTTGTCAGAATCTCAAATTCTGATAAGACCCTATTGTTTACACTGCAAAATCCAAGCTCAAATGTCATGGGAGAGGCTAGGGATAATTCTAGAGAGAGGAGAGAGTGTTTGTGATGAAGAAGAAGAAGAAGAATGAAAGAGATATGAGGTTAGGGATAATTATAGAATGAAAGAAGAATCCTGAAATAAGATTTATCGGGTACTGAACAGCACCACTTAACCGAGTGATCGGTCCACTCGACCGAGTGCCGGTGCCGCCCACTCGGTCAAGTATTCGCCTTACTCGACCGAGTGTAAGCCACTCGATCCACTAAGAGATGTGCTCGGTCCACTCCAGTCTTACTAGGTCTAGTCTAGGTTCAACTTGGTCTAGTGTACGGTCATCTTCTACTTCCGGGTAGGCATGGGTCCCCTCACGCGTCCCAAGGTCCTTTGCGGGTCCCAAAATATCTGGGTATTACACTAGCTTCCGTGTAGTTGGTAGTTAAGTGTACAAAACTTGGGTTGTTGAATTTGGATTAGATTTTGTTAAACAAAACTTTGTGAACTTGGTAGTTGAAAGCTAGTATTGTAACTTGGATTTGTTCTCATTGTATATTTGAGATGTTGGTTTTGTTGATACTAGTCGTTGGAACGCGCCTTGCGCGTTCCCCCAATTCCGTCCCTTAATTTAGAGCTACATATCAAGGTAAACACTCAATTTAGAGTTATATGTCATACAATTTCTCATAAATGTTTATATTAATCGTTAGAAAAACAGTAGTATAAATAATTAGGGATGAATACTTCATCTTGTTTTCTACTCTCTTCATTCGAGTCAATTGTTTACTCATTCTATTTTAGGGTTTTCCAGTCAATTGTTTACCTTTCTATTTTAGGTATACCTTTGATGAGTAACTGATTCTCTATATTCATTGGTTCACTTGTAATCCAATAATTGGTCTACTCCTCTTTCCTTGGCCTGTGTGCCAAATTAAAGGTAAACAAATGATCGGGATAGAGAGAATAACAAATTAACAATACTTTTGTCTTCAATTCCGTTTAGGAATAAACACTTTACATAAATCCTTTATAATAAAATGTCTCATTGGACTTATGCATAATCGAATAATTACATAAAAGAGACTCACAATTATCACTCTACTGTTTACAACTTGCATTTACAATGTTCCAATATAATTGTTGGAAACACACTTTATGTAAATAGCAGTGAATGCTTATGTATATCAAGTCGTAACAAATTAGCAATACTTATGTAGTCGCCTTTATTCCTCATGGAAAGTTGTTCTTTTTGCTCTTTTCAAATGATTTTTCACGTCTAAAGAAATTTTTTAACTTGTAAGAGAGAAACACTTTTAGGATCAAACAAAAATTATGATATATTAATAGCGCAATAATACAATTCTACTTGTTTTTTTTAAAAAAGTATAAATTTCATTGCTTTGAAAAAGGCAAGTTTATCATGAAAACGGACTAATTTCGACAATTAATTAATAATTTTATATAAATTTAAAGTATGATCCGTAAGAAAAAAAGTATCTACTTGAACTCTTTTTCGCTTCATTACCTAAAGATGGAATTGCTTGACATTTGAAGGACAAATTTCAATTACAAACTCTATAACGTACAAATTCAAAACGAATTGAAATAGACTTAACCAACTAAAATCAATGTCAAACATAGGAACTAGGTACGCATTTGACCATTTTGAAACACGAGCTTCATCTGCATATTTTTGTTGGGAAACCACCTTAAGAACTTCGACGATGGGACTGTTTGCGCGTCCACAGTGGCTACCCTTCCAATATACCTCTATCAAGGTCGTCGGCTGCGGAATGTATATCAATACAAGTATTTGAAAATGGAGATGACCAAGTTACCAATGGAAGCATCATCCAAGATTGGATCACCAACTAAAGTGACGTTAAGTTCAGAGGTATCATCCATTTTTATTTCTGTAGGAAGTGTAGCCAATAACGAACCAATCTTTGAGACCCCTTCATTGAGTTCCCCTAAAATAGCCTTTTCCACATCATGCTCAATATGATCGCTAAAAGCATCCACTAACCTGCCAGTTAAGCATCCGTTACAAAGCAATTAGAGGCTACTAATTGTCATAAAGGAGTATAAATTCACATATTAGACAGTCTCGCGATAATTATGTCACATATTATGATATATGAAGCAGAGTTTTATTAAATAGGTTGGTCTTACATTATAATTATAAATAAAAGACTATATCTTCGGAGACCAATTGATAAGAAGACTAATAGCTTCTTAAAAACAGCAGAAATAGCATATCATCTGCATTAAGAAAGAGAAGAAGCTCAACATCTACTGAGACAATGAAATCACAAAATCATACCCTTGATAAAGCCATGAAGCTCCACCTTCTACTTTTATGTCGATGTCATCTACATCGAATTTACTCTCGTCTACGGACAACTTGAGACTTCCTTCATTATTCTTCAAATTTGTTGTCAACTCTACTTCCAATTCTTCTACCTTTTCAAAAGGAGCATACACATCAGCATATTCATTTCTATAAGAGAGATGGTTTATACATCTCATAAGTTACGTCGAATTTCAAGAACAATTTGGTGAGCTGATACAAAATCGATTGATTAGAGGGTAGACTAACAGAGTTGCGGACTTACAGACATACTTCTTTAAGTATAGTTTCAATTTCACCAGGTAAAATATACATATCCAAATAGACCAAATAATATCACTTCCTCACAATGCCATTTAGGAACGTATAGTCACCAAAACATATCCAAAGGATGTTGAATGTTAAAATCATAGACATGAGAACTACTACTGCAAAACTACCAGATATCAAACTTCAATAACATATCGTCTTCTATAATGTATCCTTCAAAATCTGAACCTACGCTGAAGAGGCTTTGTTTGTTTCTAATAAAGAGAGAATTTTAAAATAGAAAGACGGGTACTTGCGTGTTTGATCGGAAGAGAACTCTTCTTTCCAGCAGCACAGCAGTGAAAAGTTTTAGCAAGTTGTCACATCTAAACACTGCACCAATGGCTGAAATGATATCTGAAACATATGCAGACAGGCATAAGCAAGACGAGGTAGATGAGACACAAGCAAAGAGAAAGACAGATACACAGCCCCAGGTCTCACATCAGCGTGTGGCAACCCATCTTTAGGTGGAGCCTCAACAGAAATCAGGCAGCTTTCAATAGCAAACAGCACCCGGTCTTTTCCTGGTGTGGGCAGAGGTACATTGGACACCGTACAGGCTATGACTTCCTTCAATTAACATCCAATAATTCCCGCAAAAAAAAATCCAATAATAACTAAATGATTAAATGGAGAACAACCAGCATCATAATCGAAGAGTGTGACGGATATATCCGTCATAACTCACAAGGTAGACTTACCGGAAGGGATGAAAAATACACAGTTTCCTTGCTGAACATAAAAGCTTCAGATTGCACACCTCAAAATTCTTTATGAACATAATTTGACAGACAATTTCCAATCACTAAATCCACATTTCGCCTGTTTTTTTTAGTAAATTTTTATCACAAGTTACAGTTACCTACCCAACTCTCATCACCTTCTATCAGCAACCAAAGCACAAAATTCTTAAGAACATAATTTGACAGACAATTTCCAATCACTAAATCCACATTTCGCCTGTTTTTTTTAATAAATTTTTATCACAAGTTACAGTTACCTACCCAGCTCTCATCGTCTTCTATCAGCAACCAAAGCACAGATAATTATAAACCAAAAGAATGTGATAAGACTGTCTTTCCAACTTCCAAGGCGCTAACACAACTTGAGCACAAGAGTATTAAACAAATTAGAGAACGATTCAAACTCGATCGAAAAACACCTTGTCTCTTAACCAAGCTACTCGTTCACCTAGCATAATTCGATGACTCGTTCATATATATCCGTATTCTTCAGGAATACACAAACATTAAAACAGATGCATACAAAGCATTATTCTCAAATAACGGGAGGTCTTTGATTTAAATCCCAATTCATGTATGAAACCAAGCAGTTCACCAATGCAATCTCAACTGTACCTCCACCTTCTCTAACTCGAGTATATTCGAGCAATTAGCATCTGGAAATTCAAGAGAATGGATTTACCATATGCGGAGTATGAAGATAAGATGATTATGTGAGTAGGGTCTCTCTTGATTGAGTGCCAAAATGGAGCTGTGCTGCCTGATGATTTATAAGGTGTTGGATACCGATGCTTAAATGGCTCGAAAGGTTCTGTTTCACCCTGCCACAGCATCAAGAATGATCAGTGACTTTGTAGAAATCATAAAATGTTGCAAAAACAAGAGATGACAAAAGGAGAATTCGAACTAATAAAGGCGGAGAATTTAGCGTAAACTTGCAGGAAAAATACAAATTCAGAGTAGCCAAGACTGTCTCCTATGACATGGTAACCTTACCTCTATGTCGAAATATAGGAGATTGTTCCCAAATGACCCATAAACTAAGAAAGTGAGATTAGTTGAGAGTTGACAGAAAAATTTGGTTAGAGGTCTCACAATTTCTGGGGCAAAATCAATCTCATGGTTTCCAGTAGTCGAAATCCAAGGCTGGTAATAGGCAGTACTTCTCTCGACGAACCTTCCCCATGAATCCCATCTTATGTTATCGTGATTAGGGTAATTGTCAGCATACGAAAGATCACCCACAAATAATACAGTTTGGCCTTTGACAGGGTTTTGTTCATAATGCGTCAATGTCGCATTTGAATCAAAACTCTGTCCTAAATCCCCTGTAGAAAAGACTCAATCTTGTTAGACTACTAAAACATAAAGCATGAAAGTCAGTCCTAAGAAATTGTCTTAATAGCATGTTTATTACAGCTATATGTAGAAATGTGAGTATCATGTGCTAAACCTGTGGTCCAAACTCAAGTACGCCTCACGACAAATCTGAATTTTGACCCGAAACCTTCATACATGCAGCATCTACCAATAAAGATGATATCTAACATCTTTAAAACAACATTGAATAAGGTGATGATTTCACATCTTACAAGGAAAAGGTAGGTGATCCACAATGAAGGGAAAAAATCAAATGTACGAGATACCTCCCGCATTCGCTAAACCGTGTCCGAGGGTGAGGACACCGCAGGGGCTGATATGTGAAACATATTTAATGAATTCTGGCTTATTTGTGGAGACTGAGAGCTTGAGTTGAGCACCCGTAATTAAGAAAAAAGAGGTGCTCAATCTTTTTTTGAAGAAGTGATGATCATAATGAATAGAAAAAAATACATGAATTACGTGAATTAATGTGCATAAAACGGTCATCGCACAAAATGTTAAGCCATCAACCATAATTTATAAGCATAAACTCCACCGACTATAAGTACAAAAGTGTCGAAGGTTGACTATATTCTCATCCCTTTGCTTGAATACCCCAGAAGGCAAAATTGCAACACGGGCAAGCAAAGTAATATGGAGATGAGTCTTGAGTAAAATAATACGGAGTAAGAAAGACATTAAATATGTACATTTTTCCTTATCAGAAAGAATGCATAACACCACATCGTAAAATCTCACATAATGCTCTTCAAGTGAATCACGTCTTTTAAGTTTAGTTAAATAGGTCATCTTACAATATGACATTTATGGTCCACTAATCAAATACAAGGTGCCCTCGAATGAACCAGAACGCATACAAACAGCTACATCCATTCCCACACCCTCAAATAAATTTCCTCAACAAGTGAATTGCGAATTTTCAGGGGTATTCTACCATAAGAGCATATTGCATTAACGAATATGACGTATACAAAACGAATTAACAAGGGACGAAAAAATGTATAAGTGAACAAACCTCGTTTAATAAATAGGTTCTTCTTAGCCATCTCAGTATGCAAAACAGAGTGTGATTCATTATCAAACACCATATTCTACCCAAGAACAAAAGAAAGTGTAACACCCCCATATACCGGGGTGCCTTTACCAAGGACTACCCTAGCATATAGGAGCGCTACTCATCTCGGTTGCCCGAGGTAGTGAACATCAAAAGAAACAATAACTGAACAACTTTATTGAATAATGCTTTAACTGATTACAAGGGCCTCAAAATAAAATACAACTGTCTCGATAAACAACATAAAGACTACAACTACATGATCTACAGCATAACTAAGTGATGACAGCCCGACTCATCCCGCATCAACATCCAAGCATCAGCACATCAAAACCTGCTAAACAATCTACT
>JAGPOY010006511.1:0-10267 GCA_018983105.1 Silene uniflora | reverse complement strand
GGACTAAAATCATACATATCTTGATTGAATCCGTGGTTAGTGAAAAGGTCCTTTCGGTCCGCTAATCGCCCTACAACAATACTAACTTAGCTTTCGCCCTAATTAGCATTAATTCTAATGTATGTCGCAGAACTGCCCTATTCCAATCTTTCGATCTAGGTCAAGGGGGTATCAAATCAATCAATTGAATGCGTCGACTCAAACAATTAAAAGACAGTTAAATTGCAACAATACATACGGATTTAATCAAAACATATTAATCAATCTATCCTAACTTTACCATGGCTCCCCTAAATCCTAGCGGTAAAATTAGCTACGCATAACAAAGGAAGAAACAATAATAATAATCAAGAGAGAAACGGTCAACATGATTGAATTGAATTGAGAAGAAACGATAATACCAATTACAAGGAATTGTTGAATAGAAAATAGTAGTCGAAATCGATCCAACGGGATGAAGAACAAAAGTAACAGTGTATGAGTTTCTAGGTAAAAAGGAGAGTAAAAAAGAAGTCCCCCTGTCATCCTATTTAACAAAAGAAATAAAAATATCTCGCGTCTAATATTCTCACGCGGCCCACTAGTGTAAACTCCTCGATCGAGCAAACTAGTTACTCGATCGAAGGAAATGCTCCAGAAAAGTACTCGATCGAGACCCATAGATGGTCGATCGATTAGTTCGCCACAAAGCTTGTGCTCGATCGAGAATAGCACTACTCGATCGAGGTCTTGGGTCAGAGAAAGTGGTCGATCGAGGCTTCGAATCACTCGATCGAAGGCTTTAGAGTACTTGTCTCGTCTTTCCACCCCTTTTAGCTATCTTCACGCTTCCCGAGGCAGCTAGTTTCCGTTCTGACTCTCAAATGCTTGCTTAAGGGACCATATTAGGCTGGTTTCTCGTCATTCCGGTTCATATCTGTAAATTAATACAAAACAAACCAAAGTAGACTATTCGGGGATATTTATAGCAAAATACTACAAAATAGGCATGAAAATGCGTGCTAAAAAGGCCTAAAAGGTCTATATGAAATGCACGCATCAGTAACCCCACGATAAAGTCCATGGGTATAGATTCCCACTTCCATTCAGGTACCTCAAGCGATTGTACCAATCCTTGCGGTCTTCTTTGTTCACCCTTGACTCGTTGGCACGTCAAACACTTAGCCACAAATTCGGCAATCTCCTTTTTCATCCTTGGCCACCAAAAGGTCTTCTTCAAATTTCGGTATAGTTTATCACCACCTGGATGTACTGAATAAGGAGTACAATGAGCTTCAGTCATAATTGCTTTCCTCATTTCAGTATCATTAGGCACACACCATCGTCCATTGAAACGAAGGCTTCCGTCAACATGAAAGGTGAATCTCGACTTCTCTGTATCACCCAGCTTCTCTTTCCATTCTATGATCTTGGGATCAACCAATTGCTTCTCTCGAATCTCGCTGTAAAGCTCTGGCTCAACTGCCAAGTTATTAACCGCATCACCTTTCCGAATCATATGGATTCCCATCTTTCTTACCTCATCTCTTAGCTGCATCAAAGATAATTGTGTGCACAAGGAATGTACACTCTTCCTGCTCAGCGCGTCAGCCACTACATTAGCCTTCCCCTCATGGTACAGTATCTTCATGTCATAATCATCAATCAGCTCCATCCACCTCCTTTGCCTCATATTCAGCTCCATTTGGGTGTAAATGTACTTCAAACTCTTGTGATTTGAAAACACCTTGAATGTTGCACCGTAGAGGTAATGGCTCCAGATTTTGAGAGCAAAAACTACAGCACCCAACTCTAGATCATGTGTCGGATAGTTCTCTTCATATGGCTTCAACTGTCTCGAGGCATAAGCTATCACCTTTCCATTCTACATCAAAACACAACCCAAATCTTTCTTTGAAACATCTATGTAAACTTCAAAATTCTAACTCCCTTCTGGCAATGCTAAGACAGGAGCTATTGTCAAACGTTCCTTTAAAGTCTGAAACGCCGTCTCACAACTCTCATCCCAGCAAAATCTCGTATCCTTCATCATCAATGTTGTCAAAGGTCTCGCGATCGCCGAAAAATCCTTTACAAACCTCCGATAATAACCTGCCAAACCCAAGAAACTCCGAATTTCTGCCACATTTTTCGGTGCTTCCTAGTTCGACACTGCCTAAATCTTACTTGGGTCAACCGAAACACCTTCCTTTAAAATAATGTGTCCCATAAAATCCACCTTGTCTAGCCAAAACTCACACTTACTCAACTTTGCATATAGGTTGTTGTCGCGCAACTTTTGCAAAACCAACCTCAAATGCTCTTCATGCTCTTCCTTAGTCTTGGAATAGACCAAAATGTCATCGATAAACACCACGGCAAACTGGTCCAAGAATTCACTGAAAATCCTGTTCATCAAGTCCATAAACACTGTCGGTGCATTAGTCAACACGAAAGGCATCACCACATACTCGTAGTGTCCATATCTGGATCTGAAAGCTGTTTTCGGCACATCTTCGTCACTAATCTTCAGCTGATGGTAACCCGACCTCAAATCAATCTTTGAGAACACTCCAACTCCACTTAGCTGATCGAACAAGTCATCTATTCTTGGTAATGGATACTTATTCTTCACAGTTACATGGTTCAATTCCCGATAATCAATGCACAATCTCATGCTTCCATCATTCTTCTTAACGAACAAAATCGGTGCTCTCCAAGGCGATACACTGGGTCTAATGTATCCCTTCTTCAGCAAATCTTCTAGTTGCTTCTTTAACTCTTCCAGCTCTCTCGGCGCCATACGGTATGGGGCCTTAGAAATTGGCCCGGTTCCCGGCTTCAAGGCAATTGTAAAGTCGATATCTCTCTTTGGTGGTAACCCTGGTATCTCTTCAGGAAAGACATCCACAAATTCACCCACGACTGGTATTTTCGATGCTACTAACGCCTCAGATCGGTTATCCCAAACGTGGAAAAGTATTATAGGACATCCCTTCCGTAAATAAGACTTTAGGGTCATAGCTGCAATCAACTTGAACTTGGGTTTGACCACAAACCCACGCTAAGATACACTCCTCCCTTTAGAACCTCTTAATGTCACTTTCTTCTGATGGCAATCTATCGTGGCTTTATGTCTACCCAACCAGTCCATCCCGACAATAACCTCAAACCCATCTAGGAGAAAATTCTAACAAGTCAACACGGAAGTTTGTCTCTCCTATATACATAGATACATCCCTATACTTCTTATTACATGACACTGACTCCCCCGAAGGTATAAAAACATTATCAGATACTAACTCATGTTCCCCCAGCTTCATACTTTCGGCATGACTCTTAGATATAAACGAATGGGTCGTCCTCGAACCAAACAAAACAAAACACGGGGTATTCTGATTAGAAAAGGTACCAGTAACGACTTGCGAGTCGTCCTCAGCCGCCTGCTTCTCCATCATGAATAGTTTACCACTACTCTTAGCTGGACCCCCTCCTTGCACCGTAGCTGCTGATGTAGTCGGCTTTGCAGCCGTAGTCTGATTCTCGGTCGAATTCGGACGCTGATAAGATCCCCCACCATTGTTGTTCTGTCCACCCTGGTTGTACCATGACCACGCTGGCTTATTGCTAGCCATGCTCTGCGTTGGGGTTTGCGAGAAGCCTCTCTGATATGATCGTGGCTAATAGCTCCTCCACCCGGACCTCGACACTCGAAGCGTCGGTGCCCAATCATTCCACAGTTGTAGCAAGTCAAGGGAGATGACTCACTAGATGTGCGAACACCTCTACCTCTACCTCTGGATCGTCCACCATAGCTAGATCCCCCAGAGTATCCCCGAGATTGGGTATAACCACTCCTCTTAGCACTGCTCTGGCCATTAGCCTCACTCTCAGCCTTTCTCTTCTCGATAGCTCGCTCCCTAGCCTCCTTAGACATGTCAATGAGACGCTCAACGTGTCCCGCTCGCTTATAAACCTCAATCAGATCGGACAATGTCCCCGCCGGTAGCTTCTCCAGAATCTTGAAGTGTAATCCCTTCTCGAAACGAATAGCCAAGCTCAAGTCACTAAGCTCCGTATCTGCAGAATAGCAAGACAGGGCATAGAACCTACGGTAGTAGTCAGCCACTGTTATCCCCTCAGTCATAATGAAGGAATCGAACTCCGCTCTCAGCCTGTTACGAACATGCTCCGGTATAAACCTCTTCCTCATCTCGACTTTGAAAGCTTTCCAAGGAATGAACCCTTGGCCCTTGCTCCGGTAGTGCTCCCTAGCTGATTCCCTAACGCTCTTCCACCACACACCAGCGGCATCCCTTAAGTAGAACGTAGCCTGATCTACTTGCAATTCCTTCGGACATTGGACGAGCTCCATAAGATTCTCCATCTCATCGTGCCAGTTATCAAGCAGCTTGGGCTCTCAACGTACCCTCAAAGACTATAGGCTGGAAGCGGGAGATCCCAGTGCTCATCTTAGACGCATTCATCTCTCCGGGCTCCTTACCTACCCACTTGACGATCTTGGTGAGACTCTCATTCTGCTCAATCAACCTAGCAATCTCATCTAGCCTCATATCAGCAGCTAGCATATGAGCATTCGACCACTTTGGCGGCATTTTGAGCTGGTAGAAATAAACAAGATAAACGTAAGCATCAGCCTACGGCTCAAAACAATCTCATCCACCCTAAGAGTTACTCGGCCGAGTGGTGGGACCACTCGGTCGAGTACAGACAACTCGGTCGAGTAACTTCATTACTCGACCGAGTAACCATACTCTAGAAGAAATCCAGAATATAACATACAACTGTACTCGGTCGTGTCGTAGCTTTACTCGGCCGAGTGTACTCTCCACTCGGTCGAGTAGTTAGACCATGCGGCCGAGTACACACTCTACAGTAGCCAACCAGATATTCCCCTCAAAACATACTCGGTCGGATTCACTACTACTCGGTCGAGTAGTCTTGGCATTCGGCCGAGTACTCTTACTTCAGTGGCTACTGTCTCGTACTGTACCTACCCTACTCGGTCGAGCACCAGTACATTCGGCCGAGTACCCTCTACTCGGCCGAGTACCGCCTATACTCGATCGGTTCATGCTTTTTCGTACTACCCTTTTTGTTCTTTTCACCTAACATGTGTATCTTATGCATATTACTATGGTATATAAGCCATACATAAACATATATCATGCTTTCAAATAATACGTACTTCCTATTCATATCATGCATACAATGAAATCAAGTCCTTTCTTATCATACTTATCTCATGCGATTCATATAAAACGATAACATCACTTTTAGTACATATCATGCCAATCACGTAATCACATGTATCATCTTTATGCTTTTGCATACTGCCTTTCAAAGTTTCTCATATCATGCATTCCTTGTTCAGCCGTACACAATATAAAACATCACAAGACAACAGAAACCATACATAAGACACTCCCCCCGGTGAACGGTTCTAAGTTGTAAAGGCAAGGTGCGGCTTTAGGTCGTCTCCCAAACCCTTGCGTTAGCTCCAAACAACTTTTCCCCGGGTTCATTTTAATTAGACACCCTATGTTCATTTTATTCATTGGTTAGGTTCCAAAATCGTTCGCTCTGATATCACTTTGTAACACCCCCATATACCAAGGCCCCTTACTAGGGACTGCCCTAGCATATAAGGACGTTACCATCTCGGTTGCCCGAGGTAGTGAACATCAATAAGTAAACAATAAGGGACAATTTATTATAAATGTAATAGATGTTAAGGTTACAACCAACTGTCTTAAAACCAACAAAACTAAACAACTGTCTGATAATAAACTGAAACTAAAAGAAAACTGGCGGAAGCTATAACTGTAGAACTAGACTCGGCTGTGTCCCCTCCATCCGATTGTATCAACAAGATTACCTGCTACAGTCTGCTCACCACCCCCGATGGATCACAGCATGTCAAAAGACAACATAAACGGGTCAGCAACCAATACTAGTCATATCTCAATGCAACGTAAATCATATCAGAGCGGAAGTCAATCTTTCGATCATATTCCCTTCAGCCAGGTCCCATCGCAACAGGTACCCATGTCAGCCAGTGACACAGCCTCGTCACCGCAGCCACTCATCGCAACAAGTGATAACCCTAGGTTCATTAATGTGCACATCCTCCTGGTGATGGGAGTCACCAAGAGCGATCAAAGGGCCTGGACCATCCCCCAATGGACTCACTCAGCCGGAACATCACATCATACAAACGATAACAGTAATCACATAATCAACCTTAACAATCAATCGATATAATACCGTCACAATTGAATTACTGAGTAGGAAATCCTACCTGATAGCAATTCCGCAAGTAAGCAACACAACAATTGGCTAGAAGGGCTCCTCTACGAATTCACAACCTAGAATAAGCAATCAATCAATCAACTTGTGCCCTAATCGTGTTTACATATTAAATTCTACCGATTCGACTATAATTATAGCATAGCAGATATAGATCTAGTAAAACTTACAAAGCGGTGACAACGAAAGGCGAAGATCTGGATCTCTCTTGACTCAGAAGCGATTAGGAATTATTCTTAGGGTTTTGTGAAAGCAAAAGTCTTAAAACTGTAACTGAATGAATTACCTTTTCTTTTATATTAATTAATCATTCCTAATTACTTTTAGTCGGTTCGCCTAACCCGTCAGGTATACTCGGCCGAGTAAAGCACTACTCAGCCGGGTACTCGATACTCGGCCGAGTGTTTATGTACTCGGTCGAGTACACACTCGGTAGACCCTCTGCCTAATATGACACAATGTCTACTCGGCCGAGTAGAGACCATTCGGCCGAGTAGACCCTTAGCAGAAAATGGGGTATCACAGACGCTGTTTGCTGTAAGGTCCTTCCGGTAACCTTGGTCAGGCTCTTGCAGTCCTAGTTCAGAGGCTTGCCGATCAGATCCTACGGAGACCTACGCCAACGTTTCAGAGACTAGTATGTCGACAATAGGAAGGGCGAAAGGAAGACAGTCGAGCTGCTCACACTCAAGCAGTTGAGGAAAGAGCAAATCAAGGACTATATTCATTGCTTTGACTTAGAAAGTCAAGGGCCTCATCAACGAAATGGCAGTCTTCGCCCTAACTCACGGGTTACGAGATGGCCCTGAAGAGCGAGATGCTCCGGAAACCACCAAAGAGCGTCGTGGAGGCTCTGGAGATGGCTAAAAGATACATATTAATAAGAGAGGAGGACTACCAAAAACGATTCGTGCCCGGTCGACACTTCCCCAGTGCGTGGAAGGAGCACGGCCAAGGCAGCACCTCCCCGACGCTCGAAAAAAGGCTCACCCCCACCTCGTTAGAAGACTAGGAGGAGTGCCAAGGAAAGGTTGGATCAAAAAAGAAAGACATAGATCCTTTCCCCATGGTTCTAGCATCACACCCCACTAAACAACAGGACGTCAGAAGTGTACACTTTGGAAAAGGACAACAAGCAGTGGAGAAAGCATCCTAAGATGAAAAAGGAAGGCGATAGAAACAAATATTACTGTACTACCCGAGACTTTATAGTGATTTTATCACGTTGTCAGCTGAGCACGGGATTGGAGGTCGGCAGACCTTGTCTTGAGGTTGACCGACCTAATTGTTGTTAATAGGCGCATTTGAGTATGTGGGTCGATCGACCCAAAGCGCAGGTCGATCGACCTGTTAGCTAGACGGGTAGATTTTGTTTTCATATTAAATTCCCTAATTTTCTAATTACCTTATCATTTACGCACACCTATAAATACCCTACTATATCAATCTTTATACACTTTTACTCATCCTATCTTACAAGAACCCTAGTTTACTAAAGAGAAAGAGAGAAGAGAGGAAGACGGAATTGGGAGTAGAGTATTAGAGGACTAATCGCATCTCGCATCTATATTACGTAAGTTAACCTTGAACCCTAATCTTATCAATCGTTACGTTGTGGCACGCAACCCGAGACTGACCTTTGAACTGCGTGACCCTTGACCGATTGTAGTAATTATAGTTGATTATTGTAGTAATTTCATATGTGTTATGTTTGCTCTAGGCACCGAGTTCGTAAAGGAATCGTTTTTGGTTTGATTTGCTTGTGCACGGAGTAAATTCTTTAAAGGTAGGGAAATCTTGCTCAACTTTATTATGTATTCCTTGTATGTTATTGTGATGCAGAAATTGAGACAAACGAATAGTGTAGGATGATTCGGGGCTCGTGGGTAGCGACCTGCGTATGGATAGCGGCTGTTTGGCGTGTTATTTCCACGTCGAGCATCTTTATTATTTTTGAGTAATTTATTATTGTTGTTGTGGAGTAATTGATTATAACTAATATTGTGAATTGATCTTCTTAATGTGGAATTGTGATGGGAATATTTGGATGTCAGAAGTACATTGTTAAGGGGGAGGTACCCTGAGACGGGTTGTGATATGTACGTTGTTAAGGGAGGGGTACTATCGCAGTATTGAGGCGGTACGGTGTTAAGGGGGAAGTACCATGGTGATCTGTGCACGAGGGGGGAGTGTGTCATTTCATGAGATGGAGCACATTGTTAAGAGGGTCGTGCTGAATGAAACTGTAATACCCGGTTATTTTATAAGAATGACCGTACACTAGACCGAGTGAGACCCATACTAGATCAAGTAGATCGTTGGTGGACCGAGTAAATCATTTAGCGGATCGAGTGGCTCCCACTCGGTCGAGTAAGCGTAGTACTCGACCGAGTGAGAGGCACTCGATCGAGTGAACCGGCCACCCGGTAGAGTGCCGCTGGACAGTGACCAGTGAAACCTAAATTCGGGATTCTCCTTATCTAAACACAAGCCACTTTCCACCGACCTCCTTATCACTCTAAATTCTCCTCCCTCTCCCTAAAAACCTCTTTAATCATCCCTTGCCAAGATTCAAGCACCCTCCTTGGAGCATAGAATTTGCTCATAAACAGGAATTAATGTGACTAACAGGACTGAGAGTAATGATGTAGGCTTAACAGACTAAAGTAATGACCTTTTTGATGCAAAGACTGAAATAAGAGGACCAAAACAACTGAAAGTTGAGATCACAGCAAGCCTTACAAGCTGAAAGGGACAGGTTATTGAGATGTGAATAATGGTTATGCTTTTCTTGTGAAACAATGGACTCAGATCTCGAAATTACTCAAAATTGAACACACAGAAAAGGTTTGAAATAAGCCTAGATAATACTTGTGACACTCACACAACAATAGCAAATGGTAACAAGGATAGGGACTGCCACACAGGCCAGTCAAGGCTCAATCCCACGAAGGTAATTGAGTTGAGAATCCCACACAGCAAATTTAATTTGCAATAGCAAAGTTTTTCTCCATTCATCCATTTCTTCCATTACAGCATGGTTATAGACTATATAGGCTAGGCTAAAAGAGTACTTAAGATAACAACAAAAACAATAAAGAGGAGACAGTTGCTACAAACAAAATAACAGCTCTAATGTGTACTATGGCATGTGACCATGTTGGTTGCTGATTCCTCAATGATGTGGACTTCTAAGGACCAAAAGCTCTGAAGCAAGTTCGTAGCCCTGACTTCCCTTAAGCCAACTGGACCATGGTCAGGCCACAATGGTTCGAGCCATGGTTCCTAAATTGCAGCCATACAGCCTTGTCCATGGAGTCCTGATGTGGGGTGGTGACTGTTGTGTTGTTGAGTTTAGAGCTTCTGCTCCACTCCCCTGCCCTTGGAGACCTTCTTCATCTGTGGGGCTTTCCAAGTCATTGATGTCATCCCCATGATAGGGTGACAAGTGTAAACCCCACGGTCTAACGCGGAAATTAAGCAATCAAAAGAAGTAGAAAAGTCGCGGATTTTTAAAAACTTTTCAAACATAAATTCAAGTGCGGGTTTACTACCTAACATGCGGAAAGAAAAAGGTGTCATACAATAATAATAGGTCAAATGGGGGAAAAGATATCCCACGAATATAGGTACAAAAAGGTGAGTCTAAACGGATGATAAAAAGTCAAGGTCAAGATGCTCGCTAGCTCACACATGTCTTCGCCCCATCAATGCCTCGCTAATACCTGTCATTCATGTAAACATGAACGCCACAGTCAGTGGGGAGTAACTCAAGGTTCTCCCAGCCACATTTTGTCGAAAGACACATAAACAAGAACTTGAAAGATAACATAATGATCAAGCATAATTAAAGCATAAGAATGAGATAACATGATGTGATGGTTAGCATACAAAGAGGTAACATGGTAGGAAATCACATTATGCATACATAAAGTAAGGAGGATACACCAATTCATTC
>JAGPOY010006510.1:0-10268 GCA_018983105.1 Silene uniflora | reverse complement strand
AATGATTTACTTTGTAAACTTTTGACTATCTAATCTAAAATAAAATTAAAATAGGTCATTGATAATTAAGATAACCATCATACTTAGTTTTTCTTGCCCACAGTAACATCTTATTAAGACTACATGCAAATTTACGTAGTGTATTCTAATAGTGATAAGTCTCATTTTTATTCATAGGTTAGTATAATATAATAGTCTTTTGGCGAAGCGTGCTGTGTAAATATTTTTTTCCTATAGGAGAGTTACTGTCTGTTTTAATGTTGTAACTCTTGCCATTGCACAACTCTTTGACAATAAAGTAGAAAAGTATGGTTTTTTTTTTTTTTTTTTTGATAAGGTAAAGAAACTAGGTTAATCGAAATTAACCTATAACATCCTCTCGGATGTGAACGGTAAACGAAAGTGAAATACTTTCAATTTACCAAAGAAAATCATAATAAGACCAAGAAAAAAAATAATAAGGGCAACGAAAACCAAATTCAAGAAGACGAAAAAAACAAGTATACGTATAAATTTCTAATCGGACCGGAAGAGGCAGACCGACTATCCCTATACCAAGAAAATAGTCAGCCTTCATCAATTAAAAGTGCATTTTTCAATTCAAGAATCAAACATGCTTTAATGGCCTCAAGCAGCAGCAAAAACTTCAACATCAACACCCATACAAACAATACAATCGACACAACAAAATTCAATTGCTAGTCTATTGGCGAGGTCTACAAGTTTGGACCAGACTTCCGGGACAGACCAGTCCGGTCTATATTAAATCAGGTCCAGTCTTCGGGAAGGGGTAAGGGGCTAACCGGTCTCCACTGCGAAACCGGGTCAGTCCGGATTTAACCTTTGAACGGACCAAGATCTAATGTTTCAAGACTTACAAAAAATGCAAGAAATGTCACAAGAAAGCTTAAAGAAACATGGTTTCAAAACTTCCTAATGTTTGTGTTTTCTCTAATCAATCGGATGATATTAGATCTGAAAAAATTTCTATAAAATCCTTGATTTAGACCCTCAATCTTAAGATATTATGACTCAAGAAGCTCTCCAATGCTAAAACGGAGAGCAAATAGAGTCAAATCTTAGAAAGGTAGAAATCAAGGAATTTGGCTCAAGAAATTTCTAAAGAAAGAGATGAAGAACTAAATGGGAAAGAAAGCCAATGAAGGAATTCAAATCTCATATTTCATTTTTGGGGATTTTTCTTTTTAGAGAAATTCATCTCTCTAAAAATTTAGAGAGAAGTTTTCTTCAGGTTTTAGTAGAAAAGTATGGTTGAGACACCTAAATAAGAAAATATTATTGTAACAGTTAGAGAGCCTAACTTTATAAAACTCTCTCAGACAATATTATCCAAATTTTCATATACTTCCTCCTCCGATTCATTTGATACCTTACATTTGTTTAAAATATTCCAAAAAAAAAAAAATTAAAAATAAAGAATCATGTGAACTGGGGGGAGAACAATATTTTTTAAGGCTGGTTATTATCTGGTGTACGGTGTTTATAAGCGCTTATTTATAGAGCTACGGGTCCGATCTAATTTATGAACAACCCTTATTTGTGGAGTATAACTCTATAATTAGGGCATCTACTCTGTATGTGTTAGTTACTTAATATAAGCGAGTTCTTCATATACTAATTCACTATAACTGATTAGACAAAGTAATATACTCCATACATAAATTATAAATATGGGTTGCATGTTATATGTCTTAGTCGTCTAGTGATTAAAACGGAGGTATTATGGACAATAGGTCCCAGGTTCAAATCCCCACTCTCCTCCTGAGAAAAAAATTATTATGTCAAATTCTATCTCATTATCTTCCCTCCACATACAAATTCATCATCGGTTCAAAGACCATGCACTATTTACTCTTATAACTTTGTTTGAAATCTACTAAAAAATTATATTCTCAAAGTTATTCATCTGAAATAAGAAAAACAAAAAAAATTCATTTAAGGCGGGCATATCCGTTTTGGCCTTAAGACGGGTCAAGTAATTAACATACATATGTAAGACAAAAACCTATTGAAGAAAAAACTTACATCAAAACCAATATATCCGATTAGTCTCAACTAAGGAAGACCTATTTTTGAAGAAAAAACTTATCACATCTATGTTACCGATCGATTCAAAGAACATATCACTATAAATGAATCGCTTTGCACAACAACGTCCTAGTATTTAGGTTTAGCTTGTACTCGAACATAAGGATCGGTGAAGTAATTAATTTTTTCTTATATCAAATAAGATACCCCGTATAATCAAACATCTTTTGTTGAGTAAGCTTGATAACGGTGAACATGTGTTTTAATTAGTGCCAAACTGTATATGTTTCTCTCTACTTAGTATTAAGAATAACTATAATAGTTGGGTCTCAACCATCACCTTAAGGTTTTGGTTGAGTTGGTTCATCTATCATGGTACAGAGCCAGTGTGACCAAAGGTCACGGGTTCGAATCCTGGCAACCTCAAAACTCCTCAAAAACTCTCAGAGTGGAAACCAAGCACACGGTACGGGGGAGCCGCCTGTGCACACTAACCACTCGTCAAGCCCAATGGGCATTTGAGTGAGGGAGCGTATTAAGAATAACTATAATAGTTGGGTCTCAACCATCACCTTAAGGTTTTGGTTGAGTTGGTTCATCTATCACTTAGCAACGGGACTAACAATATGACATGATCAAATACAATATCATCAAATTAGTTTTTTTTTTTTTTTTTTTGTAATTGCAAACTACACAACCCATAATAATGTCCACATTGATTAATGTTTTTTTTTTCCTGCAAACACTTGATCAAAAATTAGATAACAAAACAATAGTATCAATCATCTTGGTTGAGGGACTGAGGGTATAAATCCGGCTCTATCGATGTTTCGTTGCCATTAGCACCATCGACGTCCTTTCATCAATTCGGGATAGTAAATTCTTATAGCGGCAATCCACTGACCGGTTATGATCAGCTTTCCGTCAAGACTGTTACCTGGCAGACCGCGGGCGATGGAAACATTATAAATAAGACTTTGGTTCCTTAATGGTAGCAAAGGAAAGCTTACGTGTTGGTCTGTTGCAAATAAAAGATCTTTATGTAAACTCCGTAGAAATTACTCCATACATATCTATCAACATAATTAAACTGCAAAAGAAAAATAAAAACATCAATGTCATACTACCAACTCCAAAACTAAAAATGATATAAATATAAGACGCTAAAAAAATCACAAACACAAATTTAAGATCAAAATATTTAGCAGTACAAAAGAATTAATGGGTGGGGTTATTGACGAAGCATTGCTTATGTGAATGACTATGATAATAACCGACTATTTATAGTGGTTATGATCAATCGATGTATTTAAAGTCTAATAGGAGTTTGTCCTAGCACAAACTATTGAAAAGGTATATCATATCTAAATAGGCAAGAGTTTGTGTTAGAGTAACCTTTGGTTTATTGGTTTTTAATTGTTATTCTAATTCTAATTAATATTTAATGTATTAGTGGTAGCCAATCAAATTATCCGGAAAAAGTAACCAATGCTCGGAAAAAGCTTCATTTAATAATATAGATAGATATATTGATATATTGATTGTTACCCTTTCTTTTTTACATAAGAAATAAGGTAATCATTTTGGACCACACAATAAACATTACCCCGCGCCAAATTGATTTTGGACCACAAAAAGTTGTCCAAAAAAAGGAAAGAGTGAACAATAAGAAAAGTGGATGGAAAGGGAAAGAGGAACAATAAATGAAATTGGAGGGGGTAATTGCTTTATATATCTAGTCAATTGGAAGATTATTTGACCCGTTTTATCCTAAAGTAGGATATATCTGTCTATATTCGTCTTAAGAGTGGGGGTGTTCCTCGGACCGACCGGACCGGACCGAACCGCAAAGACTCGCGGACCGGACAACCCCATGTCCCAAACCCAGAGATCGGACCAGTTAGGTGGAAACCCGGACTGAAATCCTTTAGGTAGGTCCGGTTTTTTCGGGGTTTAGATTGGACCAGTTCCTTTTTTAAAGGTAATTCGAGGAGAATTTTTTTGCTTGGACCAGACCAGACCGGAGACCGGTCACAATATTTATGTGGACCCAGAGACCGGACCGGATTGTATTCCGTCCAGACCGGACTACTTTATGTCCGGCCTTACTTAAGAGAGACCGATCGAATGAAAAAACAAATTCATAATTATATTGGCCATCACATTTTATTTTATCATCAATAAAACAAATAAAAAAAAGATAACGATGAGTAATTCAGTACAAGTGTGAAATACATCAATAAACACCCACATAGGAAAAGGAAATTATGGCCAATTATTATGTAACACTTCTTTTTACACGGGGATTGAAGCATTGTCCTCACCCCTTATGATCTGCATATGTTTCAGAAAAATTGTTAGTATAAGTATTTGATTTAGACCAATACATTAACAAAGTCCAGTGTCAATGTAAAGTGTTAAAAGTTTAAAACCATATATAAAACAATAACCATACATAAAATGACATAGCATTATGCAAGACTGAGCCTTTTCACATCACATACAAAGTGTAATATATGGGAACCTTAGAACGATCGACCTTGGTGACAGTGACTTTCCGGTGATTAGTAAAGGTTACTCTCTCTCTCCGTTTCGTTTATGTGTTCACCTTTTTCTAATTTTTTGTATAGAATATTTTATTTAAAGTTAAACAAATGATTGAAACGACGGTACTATTAACGAGGTTATTTTAACCAATTAATATGCGATTTACGTAAATATTTGTGTTATTACACCGCCCGAGTATCGTCGGTACAATGTACCTGAGAGGGAGGGACATAGTAGAAAATGTAAGTGTTTGGCTTCATGTTGTCGTCGAGTGGGCAAGAGGTAGCCATTTGTACAGTAAAATAAAGATTCCACGTTAGTTAGTCAAAAATTATATGAATGCGAGTTTTGAATTGCTTAGTAGTACTAGCCTAACACGAATTGGACATATTTATATAGGCTACACCTCTTATACTAATATAGTAGGTGATCAGGATTAGGATAATGAATGTTTCAAAAATGGGATAATATATATGATCCGTAATTGGTTAGATTGCGAATTTGGTTATTGTATTCTATATTAATTATCAAAATATAATAAGAAGATTATTATTAATTACTCTTTTCTATGGAGATTGCTACCTATTTATGCAATTTATTGGTTGATTGTGTATAACCCGAGGGCAAAGGACCCTAATAGGAATATACATCCAGTTGTATATGAGCATGATACATTCAATATAAATCTAGTTGAGTTTATATGCAATTTTTCGAGCTTTTAAAAATTTTGACTTACATTTTTTTTTATGTGTTAAAATTAAAATTTATTGAGTTTATATGTATTATTTTGAATTTCAATATAATATTTTGAGTTAAAATTTTTTATACAGGGGCTCAGATTCTTTTCAATAAAGCTCGTAAAATTTATATATAAGCTCAAGTCCTTTGCTATAAAGGTCTAAAAATTATACTACCAGTTGCATACAACTAGTTGTATATATACTTGTATAGTCCACTAATTGGGCAAAGGACTATGAGGTTTGTTATTGAAGGTGTCTTGTAACAAAGAGCTTGACTGTACCAACTTATCCAGCAAGGGAGAAAGCTTCATCGGCGATACCTTGATTTCCTCGTCCCATCCAGGACCAAAATGCAACAGCTAAACAATCCTAGGAAGGAAGAAAAACTCAAATGGGCAAAAGCGGCCACTACATTATCTGAAAAATCGAAAGAGTTCTCAAGTTTACGAGAAAACCGGTACAAACTAGGTCCTTTACGCAGATGAAGGTGTAGCCGTGTAGGTGTGGCATCGGGTGGAGAAGCAGGTGTAGGTGTGGGTGTGGCATCCGGTGGAGACTCGGCTACACTGTTATCAGCAGATGACTTTACTATAAGGGGAAGAATGTTTTATTGAATAAGTAAAAATGTTTTACTAAATGTTTTTATTAATCGAATATATGAATCAAATCCTAAATATCGTCGATGATTTAACCCCAATATTTTATTCCGATCCACTGATAATTTGTCTTGCATTTTTTTAATTATTCGTATTGTGTTCCAACTTTGAGTTTGAAATTGACTTGTACTTGATCGTTCATCTTCTTGAGTCTATACCTAATCAAAGAGGCCCCGCTGAGACACTGTATAAGTGATGTGTGTTGCTTGCCTAAAACGTTTTCATGTTAAGCGAGGGGAAAATACGGTTGCACGCTTTGTTGCTAGAATATGTTCGGTAAGTGGTTAGGAATTATTGGTGTGTGTAAGTAACTCCCTACAATCCGTCCTAAGTATGGTGGAGTTGGATTTAATCTAATAATATGCCCTCATTTAATCTCAATTAGATTTAATTTGAAATTTTGTTTCTGTTCCTAATTAGAGTTTTGTGAATATGAAAATGTGGGTTTTAAAAGTTTGCGCAATTTAGTGGACCTTAAAATTTAAGAAAATTAGGAACAGGTATCCAGTATCATTACTTTGCGAGCACTACTTCATCTGTTACGTGCCTCAATACAAGGTTGGAATGAAAAACATAAATTCTCTTTTAAAATGGGCATATCCGTCTTAACCTTAAAGCGGGTCAAATAGAATGAGTAAGACATAAAAAAAGTTCCTAACAATTAGGTAAATAATTGTTTAGTATAGCAAGCCAAGGGAGTATTATTTGACCCGTTGAATGAAAAAACAGAGACCAACTGAATGAAAAATAGCAGAAATTCGTGAATATATTGGCCGTCACAATTATTTTATCATCAATAAAACAAATAAAAAAAAAAGACGATGAGCAATTCAGTAGAAGGGTGAAATACATCAATAAACACCCATATAGGTTGAACTCGAAGTTAAAAATCTAAAAAAAAAAAAAAAATTGTGTCCCATTACTAAGTAACACTTCATTTTACACAGGGGAAGCATTGTCCTCATCACTTATGATCTGCATATGTTTCAACAAATTGTTAGTGTAAGTATTTGATTTAGACTATGAGTTATGAAAATATTTATCACAAAATATAGTGTAAATGTAAAGTGTTAATTAGTTCAAGGTACCTGGGAGGGAGGGAGAGCAATGAGAATAAAAATGGTTGGTTTCAAGTTGTCGAGTGGGAAAGAGGCAGCCATTTGCACAAAAAATTAAAAATTTCACCGTAATTATTATATGAATGCTAGTTTTGAATTTTGCTTAGTAGTATGAGCCTAACATTTGTGCATATTTATATATGCTACATTCTTATACTAATAAAGTAGGTGATTAATTAGTATTAATTAGGATAATATCATGCATTCTGATTTCTGAATGCAATATATTAATCCATAAATGTTTCTAAAATGGGGGATAATATGATGTAATAGGTTTATTACGAATCTAATTATTGTATTTTATATTAATTATCAAAATATAATGAGAAGATAGTCTAGAATATACACAAGATATTATACTAACTATTATTCTTGCTGAAATTATATGCTCTTCATTTGATAGTTTATCTATATTCTTGATACAAAAATCAAAAAATAAGACCGATTAATAGTTAGGCCCTGTTATTTTGGACTGAAACTGTCTGAACTGAACTGAACTGAACTTAATGGAGCTGAACTGAACTGAACTGAATTTATTGGAGCTGAACTGAACTGAACTGAACTGAAGTAAGAGTTAATTTGTGAAGAGAAGAGCTGAACTGGACTGAACTGAACTGAATGAGCTGAACTGAACTGAACTGAACTGAACTGAATCGAGCTGAAATGAACTGAAATTAAGTGATGTGTGTTGCTTGCCTAAAACGTTTTCTCATGTTAAGCGAGGGGAAAATACGGTTGCACGCTTTGTTGTTAGACTAGTATGGGTGCCCGGCTTCGCTCGGGCTACCTCTATTTAGCATTAAAATTTATTTTCAATTAAATAAAACTACTTTAAAGTCGTTTTCTATGACATATATTAAAATTACGATGAAATAAATCATGAGACAAAGTCATTACTCCCGCTATTAATATTTTTTACTTAAATCGATTGGTTAGCTAGATGTTCATATATACTTTCTTTTGTTGTTATTTCTATTACTTTTATTATATTTGTTATTACTATTGTTACTTTCGCTACTCTCGCCATAATTATTGCTACTTTCACTACCGCCGCATTAATATACATAATTTTACTACTCTCGTTGTTACTTATATTACTTTCACTACCTCAGCCCGCTCGTTGTTAATTCTATTACTTTCACTACCCCGCTCGTTGCTAATATTGTTACTTTCACTATCCCGCCATAATTATTGTTACTTTTATTATAGCCGCATTAGTATTGATAATTTCAGTACTCTTGTTGTTACTTCTATTACTTTCACTACCCCGGTTGTTGCTAATATTGGTACTTTGACTATTCAACTGAGTTATTACCCTCGTATTATTATATCCAATGTTAATACAATTCTTTTCACTACTAAGAAAATTATTTTTACTATTTAAGCATGCAATTTTAATAGACTTATATATTTATATAAATATATTACATCTATACATTAAATCAAACCAAAAAATTATGAAAAATTATATTTTTTTGGGGGGAAATCTAACTTATTTATTTACATTTTAATAGTTTTCAAAATATAACATACTAATATTATATTCGTGTATGTTAAAAAATTAACATCTTCTTTATATAATTAATAATTTAATACCATAAGTGGGGCATGTTTAGTTTAAGAAATTTCCATATTCTGATATTTTCTAAATTTATACTTAAGTCAAACTATATAATATTTGCATTGAAGTCTCTTGTTCAGGTTCATCGCATAGTGTTATGATTAAAAACTATATAATATAATTAATTTGTATAGATTTATTTAATTACATTCAAGTCCCTTGGTTTCTGGAATAGTATTGATAGTATTGATTATGTTCTGTAAGTGGTTAGGAATTATTACTGGTGTTTGTAAGTAACTTCCTACAATCCGTCCTAAGTATGGTGGAGTTGGATTTAAGCTAATAATACGCACGCGTTTAATCTCAATTAAATTTAATTTGAAATTATGTTCCTAATTAGAGTTTCGTGAATATGGAAATGTGGGTTTTAAAAGTTTCCTTAATTAGTGGATTGTAAAATTTAAGAAAATTAGGAATTATCCAGTATCATTTACTTTCCGAATACTTCATCTGTTACGTGCCTTACTGCCTTAGTACAAGGTTGGAATGAAAAACACAAATTCTCATTTAAAACGGGCATATTTGTCTTAACCTTAAAGCGGGTCAAATAGAATGAGTAAGACAAAAAGAAAGTTCCTAACGACTAGCAACATATATATTGTTCTGTATATTTAGCTAATAAGTGGAGTATTATCTGGCCCATTGAATTAAAAAAGAGAGACCAACTGAATAAAAAACACAAATACATGAATATATGAGCCATCACATTTTATTTTATCATCAATAAAACAAATAAAAAAAAGATGATGAGCAATTCAGTAGAAGGGTAAAATACATTAATAAACACCCACATAGGTTGAACTCTAAGTTAAAAATCAAAAAAAAAAATGATGGCCCATCACTATGTAACGCTTCATTTTACACTGGGGAAGCATTGTCCTCATCACTTATGATCTGCATATGTTTCAACAAATTGTTAGTGTAAGTATTTGATTTAGACTATGAGTTATGAAAATATTTATCACAAAATATAGTGTAAATGTAAAGTGTTAATTAGTTCAAGGTACCTGGGAGGGAGGGAGAGCAATGAGAATAAAAATGGTTGGTTTCAAGTTGTCGATTGGGCAAGAGGCAGCCATTTGCACAAGAAATTAAAGATTTCACTGTAATTATTATATGAATGCTAGTTTTGAATTTTGCTTGGTAGTATGAGCCTAACATTTGTGCAAATTTATATAGGCTACATTCTTATACTAATAAAGTAGGTGATTAATTAGTATTAACTAGTTTTGGAGCCCGTGGAAATCACGGGATCATTAATAATTTATTATTTTAATTATTTAATTTGTGAATAACATTTGGTATTCTAGTATTTGATTATTTTTAGTGTTATTTTGGTGCATTATGAAAACCATGGCCCTATTTTTTTCGGACATATAATTCTATTATTTATTACATAACGTATATTAATAAAAAGAGAAATGTAAAATAATGTAAACATGTAAAATCTTTAAATAAATCGATGGTAATAATATTTTATACTTAATTTTACATATTCTCTTTAATGAATTGGAGAAGATATGAATGATGCGTAGAA
>JAGPOY010006509.1:0-10269 GCA_018983105.1 Silene uniflora | reverse complement strand
CCCGGTTTTAAGTCTTCTTTGCATTTTTTAAAACTGTTACTTTTGGTAGCATGAGCCTGGTTTACCATGTTGTGTGGATTGCCCCGATATTCTTGCTCTAATATATTCAGCTGCTTGATTTCCAGTTTGCCCAGGGAGAGGAGTGGACAATTCTTTGCGATACTCTGGGTTCAAAATTACTGGCTGCCGGTAACACACTGGCAGCCACTCTCTGCTATATATGTGCTGGGAATATCGACCAAACTGTTGAGATATGGTCACAAAGTCTGTCAGCCGAACCTGAGGGGAAGTCATATGTTGACCGTCTCCAGGTAAGCAAATAGCTTGCTGGCTATGTGTTGCGAGCTTTCTTATATGCAAATTTGACCAACATTTTTATTTTTCTCTTTTCCCTGTTTCATTGCCCAGGATTTAATGGAAAAGACCATCGTTTTTGCTTTAGCTTCTGGGCAGAAACAATTCAGTTCGTTCCTGTGTAAGTTGGTTGAAAAATATGCTGAAATTTTGGCCAGTCAAGGACAGTTATCCACAGCAATGGGATACTTGAAACTTTTGGGGGAGGAATTATCTCCTGAGCTTGTCATCTTGAGGGATCGTATAACTTCTTCTTGGCAACCAGGTATATTGTCTGCAGTTCACTTGTTGTGGTAGAATAACACTGTAGCACTACTTGTCCAAAACCACTCTTGTTAGTCTTGTATCTGTAATAATCTTCTACAAGTTTGTACTTCGGACTGGTACATTTGTTTCTCATCTCCTTAATCTCAAGAATAGTCATATATGAGTGGTTTTATTGCAACTTTTTTCACAATTGAAAATGTGATGACCGAGAGCCTTTTATAAAACAGGTCCAGTGTTTTCAAAGCACCATTCTGATTTGGTACTTTCAGACTTTAGAGCTAAGAGAACACCAATTTTTTTCACACTATTAAAAATTGATGTATAGGCTCCATTTTCAATGAGCTAAAGACTCGTTATTCTTTTGACTGTGCTTTATTATGAAATAAAGCAAAATGAATTGATAAATTGGTTGCGATTCATTTAGTGTGATGTGGCAGTCATTTAATGCAATTTTTATGATGTGTCATCCGGAAACCACTATTAGGGGTATTGTTGTGGTATAATTAAATATGGACCACACAAATCTCGCTACCCCACACACAACTAAATTTGGAGCACACAAAGCTTTCAAATTAGGAAATAGGGAAGAAAACCTGAATAATGCCAAAAAGGAAATAGGGTTCACCTTGTATAGGAGGTAGTATAATTTTAAATGAATTACTTTGCTTGTTGACTTTAGACCTAACCACCTAGTATTAAGGTGTTACTGGTTCTCTTGTCACCAGAGGGTGATTGTGTGCATGGATTGCATTTTGATCAGTGGTATGTTTGATTCTGTTATGTGTTATGAAAAGTGAGGAAGCTGTTTTTTCGTATCTATGCATGAATACAGAATTGGCCATTTTCTTCATGTGTTGTGTCATTTGCAGAGAAGGAAGCAGAAAAGCCTATGGCCTACGAACATCCACAAGTTTCAGCAGCACCCGTATATGCTGAGCCAAACAATTTACATTCTTATTACCCGGTAATTTATTATTTATCATCTTCACTGTAGGCCTTTTAGACATTGTAATTCTCTTCCGCTTAATTAAAAACTTTTTTTTCTTTATCAGGAGAATCAAAGTTCTCATATGCAGCCAACTCCTACTCCTGGCCATTATGGTGGTTATCAACAACAGCCTTACGGTTCAAATGATCGAAGCTACTATGCTCCGACGTCTTTTCAACCACCACAACAGGGATTTTTTGTGCCATCTCAAACTCCATCTCAACAACAAGTAATATTCAACTTGGATACTATTTTATGAACATAATATTGTTATAGTAAAAGAGTTATTTAAGATTTTTGTGCTGTTTGATTCTTTCTTCTGGCTGTTAAATATACATATAATTCTGTTTAGTGTAGATCTTGTCTTGATTTGGATTTTTTTCCCATTTTCTTGTAGCCGAACTTTCCTCCACCTGTTAGTGCTCAACCTCCTGTGAAGCCCTTTGTCCCGTCTCCTTCTCCAGGAGTGAAGAATCCAGAGAAATATCAGCAGCCTATGACATCACTGGGCTCTCAGCTTGGGGTACAGTTTTATATCTATCTTAAACCAGAGTGCTATTCTGCTATGTCAATAGGACTAACAGTGCTAGTACAATGCAGGCGCCTACAAGCTCTATGTACCAACCTGGTCCCGCAGGATCTGCTCCACTTGACCCCATACCCCCTCAAGCAGGATTTCCTGGCCAAATGTTGCCACATGGTGTGGCACCATCCCCTAACCCTAGGGGATTTATGCCAGTAAATAATCCTGGCATGGCCGGTCAAAGACCCGGAATGCCTTCATCACAACCTGCCAGTCCTGTACAACCAACACCTGCACAGCCTTCTGCTGCTCCTCCAGCTCCAACACCAACTGTCCAAACTGCTGACACTTCAAATGTTCCTGGTAAGCTCAAATTTATTCTTTGTAATCCTTAAATTCAATTGTAATTTTAGTGTTCATCCTCACCAAATTTTTTTCCGTTCTATTTATATACTCCGTATATTTTTTTTTTTTTTTTGATTTAGTGATAGTATCATTATTACTCCTGGACGTCAAGAACTTACCCGCAGTGATACCACACTGGTCTCGCTATTTTGTTACTTAACTAGGGATAGTATAAGGAGTTCACTCTTTTTTTACTAGATATGGATAGGAGTCAATTATTTTGGGTGGACCAAAAAGGAAATGGGTATAATATAAATATTATGGAGGGAGTATGCTCCTTCAATGTTGCGTGTGTTATTGTCTGTGGGACGAATTTGTTTCTTTGCAGAGTTTTGACATGTATGTGCTTCAGCAGAAGCATACGATCAATCATGCTTAGCATTATTTAGCGGTTTTAGGCAATTAGGTAAGCAGGGTTTTTGTCATTTGAACGTATTTTGAGGTTTCATGGTAAGGTTGTGTAAAGTCTCGACAATAAGTGGTGTTTAAAACTTCGCGAAAACTTTTGCTGAAAGACTTACAACTTACAAGCCAGTCATGCCTTTCACGAGCATAGATTTGGTTTGGGAATGGGATGGAAGTTAGTTCCAATCCTTGCTTCAATTGCTGGGATCCCTTACAAACAAAGTTGTAATGACAAAGCATATGTAATCTCTTCATCTTCTGGACGTTCATGTTGTATTCTGATTGTCTCTTACTTTTGCAGCACACCAGAAGCCTGTTATTTCCACATTGACAAGGCTATTCCATGAAACATCTGAAGCTCTTGGTGGGGCTAATGCCAATATTGCGAAAAAACGGGAAATAGACGATAATTCGAAGAAGTTGGGAGCTTTATTTACAAAGCTTAACACTGGTGACATATCAAGGAACGCTGGTGACAAACTTGTTCTAATTTGCCAAGCTTTAGATAATGGAGATTATGCCACTGCCTTGCAAATTCAGGTAATTCCTATATCCTGAGAATTTAGAATATCTTCTTTTTTTGTTAAATATTTTGTTAAGAGATGGCAATGGTTAATGATGCATAATGATGCTGATGAGCAGGTACAACTTACAACGAGTGACTGGGATGAATGCAGTTTCTGGCTTGGTAATCTAAAGAGAATGATTCGGGCTAGGCAGAACGTGAGACGATGAGTTAAATCTGTCTTTGTTCAGGCATATATTTCGTGTTGATGGATTTGGCAACTTTGAATCTGTTTTCGCTCCCATGTACACACAAGGATTTGCCTACTTTAGATTGGGTTAAGAGCTTTTGTTTCGCTTAACTTTGATAGCTTTTAAGATAAGCCTTTTGGTTTGCATTTGAATGGCCATGTGATTTTTGCTTGGAGCAGCTAGAAGGTAGATATCAGGACGTCAGTACATCTCTCAATTGATTTTCATCTCAAAACTTTTGTAGTACTATCAGAGTTTTGGCTTTTAATCAATTTGTTATACCATAGGATTTTTTGTATCTTTGCCCTTTTAATAAAAATTGTTTCGATACTCGTTATTTTGTGTATCTTAGTTCAGTTTTTTCAATGGACTTTCTTGTGGAAATTCCTTGACATTTGGTAGTGCCATCTCTAATTTTCGAACCTAGGTACTCTAAACTAGTTAGATAGTGATGTTTTCGCGCAATCATGTTTCATGTGCGCACCCCCTGACATGATTACATGAACACATCGAGTACCATCTCGAGTCTGAGCTTGAATGGAAGTGCGTACTGGTGAGCTTTTAGATTTGTTGATCCACATTTAAGGAGTTCAGCTCTCACGGGAGTGCGTTATCAGCTTGAGGTCGAGGCCTGCACATCGAGTGGGACCAATACATGCATGTACAACGCTAACTAGTCTACTAATTAATTCAAATATTCAGATAAGGTATAATTAAGAAAAGGTACTTGATTATGAATAAAATAGTATCACTAATGTGAAATTTTGTTGATTACCCTTGAGTCACTTTTTAAGTGGAAAATAACTTCAATTTGAAGTACGAAAAGTAGAATTGCCCCAAGCTCAAGGCACCATTTAATCGACATAATTTTTCTTTTAAGACGACAATATCCGTCCTAAACTTAAATGGGTAGGGAATGGTAGATGAGACAAAAGGAGAATGTTTAGGTTCTAATAAAAGTTGTGTTTTATATGTGCAAGTGGTAACATATTTGACACGTTTTCATTTTAAGATAGATATTATCGTTCTAAGAGAGACTTTTACGGTTTAATCAAAGATAATCGAAAGATAGTGAGCCCTTATTATTCATTCATGTTGCATGTATTGTTGTGTCGGGTTATTTTAGGTTTGTTTCGAGTTTGTTTGTGCTTTATTAGGACCATCTCTTGGACCTTTTTTTTTTTAGGGTTTTACTGAATTTGTTCGGTCTCTGTCTGTTGATGTGTGGTCGGAGTATGTTTGAGTTTGAATCAAATGATCTCCGCTTATAGGAGGTTATACTTTAGTCGCGTGATAGTAGTGATATTGAGTTATGTATGTTGGTGAAGGTGACTATGACCTTGTTCTTTTCGGCTTATTTAGCTTAATTCAATTCACTTTAGTTCACTTTAGCTCAACTCGATTCAGTTCAGTTTAACTCACTGTAGCTCTTATTAAGTGCAAGTTGGCGCTCAACACACAACTAAAATATACGGATCACTAGTTTTATACTCGTGCAGGAAATGCACGGAGTTGCTTCTCGAGAATACGAAATATGTTAATCAATAGTATAATTAGACGTTATATTTTGAATTATGTCTTTTAATTTTTATATATTTTAATTTCGTTAATCTAGTTATTTATTTATTTTTCTAACACTTATTATTTTTAACCTAATATTATACCTACTCATTTATTTCAATGTCTTATGTGAATAAAATTTCAATAAGTCTTTATGCTTGTATATTTTTTTTATTAACCATAAGTTGAATTTTAATTTTTGTTTAGTTGTCTGTAATACGTTCTTACAACTGAAATAATTTCAATAAATATTAAATGGAAGAACTATATTCAACATTCAACATTTGAATAATATTGATATGAATTGAGTTGAGGAGAGAGGGTAATTAATTAGCATATAAAACATGGAGGGACCCACTTGTACATTTATTTTTAAAACTCATCGACCAATAGGAAGCCAAGAAAATACCCGGCTTTTATATACTTTAGATGAGACGGTACAAATGTACAATTGTGTCCGCGTAAAAAACCGTCGCTGTTTTACATATGTGATGAAGTTGCCGTTACAGACTTATACCATGCGAGTTGCTTTGAGCTTTTAAGGTAGAGGAGCGATGATCCAGAATTTCAGAAGCTGGCGAGGAAGACAAAGACAAATAAAATGTGAGGGTGGGAATTGAGGAAGATGGGAAATCCACTCCAACTCATACATTAGGCCGAAGAAGTTTGGTTCAGGATTTTAGGATATTTGGTAAGACATTCTAACAGGAATCGTCGAGGCTTTGTTCTCACTCGTTCAACTTAGTTACTCGGTACGCAACGGATAATGTAAAGCTGAAAGAGCAATTAAGCAAACATGAAGTGGATCAAGGAGCTGATAAGTTTGAATTACAAAGTCCCGCGGAACGACACCTAACGTATGAAGGTGTTCTAGGTAGAGAAATTTGGGTGGGGTGGTCGTTGGACTATAAATGCTTTCTTGGTCCTCGTCAAGGTCCTAAGGATGACTTCTCGGACGGACGACCATGGCTTTGATCGCCAACGTTTTGAGCCATTAGATTAATTTGGTTCGAACTTTAGAAGTTTAGTAGTTACCGAGTATAACTTTAGAACTTATCAACTTAGATGCATTGTAAACTTTGAACTTTTTCAATAGAAAAACGATTCTTTTTGCCTATTTTATTTTCTCCATTTTCCATGTTTGTTTGTTGTTGGTTCCCGCTTTGCGGTTGACAATTAGGTTAGGTTTGATGGTGTGTTGTAGGTTTCGTGTGATGTTGTGTGTTTGATTGTTGTATTTTAGAATACTAGTTGGAACGCCGCGTGCGGAGCACGCGGCATCCAACGTACGTTTTTCATCTGTAGCAGTAAATCGTTCTTTAAGTTATATAGACAATTATAAGAGTTTGATATAGAGATTGTAAAAAAACATTACTTTATTTATATATACAATTATACACATGTAGAAAACACATAGGGGATGTATTGTACAATTATTATATCCCTTATTTTTCTATTTACATTACTATTTACATTATTGTTTTGATTATGGCTATTTCATTGTTTAAGTTGTCCAGTCGTCATCTGAAAGTGATAGCTGTTCAACTTCATGAAATATTTCATGTTTTGTAGCGGCGTAGTACTCAGCTTTTAGGGTGTTATACTTCTGCTGTAGTATCTGCATCTCATAGTAGTTGAAATCGAGGACGTCGAATCCATATAAGCTCTTCAGAAATTTTATAGCTTTTCTAGCACAATTTTGATGCGATGAACCAACAAGCTTGGATGATTTCCTTATAATTTTTAATGTTTCAGAAGTAGAACGACTAACGCGTATTCGAACATAACCTTTAAGTTCATCTTCAGTAACTGCATGAATACCAAATTCTGCAGTTGGTAATTCAAGTTGTTTTAGTATATCGTTTAGAACAATCTTTAAGTTTACTTCTACCGGATCTCGTTGTATTCCTGAAGAGGCTGAAACGAATCAAATATCAAAGTTAGTTTAATAAGTACGTAAAGATGTATAATCTAAATAAATACCGTATACAAGTAATATGTGAAGTATAGATGAGAAGTAATACCCACCGGTAGTTGTCGGTTACGAGTAGCAGTTGTCAGGTTATCGCCTTATGATGTGTATTTATAGAGAGATTTATGTACATGCATCATGATCGTTACTTCATTCTTACTTGACATCTGTATGATACGTGTTTATATATAGTTTTTCAAGTAAATTACGTGTACAACTAATACAAGTCTTGGGAAGGGTATGAGTTCATTTTATCGGTAAACGGATTTTGTTGAGTTATGTAAAATGAAATTAAATGTATCTATATCGCCTTGTTACTACATCCAAATTTGCCTGGACTTTTTTTGAAAAAGACAAGGTAAACATCAAATGAGGCATATATATCTTTTTAGTTAAATTATGTATGTTTGAATTCTGAAATTTTTTGAAAGATGATATTTTATTTTTTTTGATTATTGGATTTGCATTAGTTAGCATAGATTAAAATAAAATTACGTATTAAGTACTATGTCCTAATGTTAAATATATGTAAATTTTTAAGTTTGAAATTGTTATTTACGTAAAGTCGATGACAAAATAAGAACGTGAAAAATCAATGTTTAAAAATTGCTACTGTAATTATACTATGCTAATGTTATTTAGTTGCTTGATTTTGGTGACTCTTCTATCTTAATCCAAAAAAAATATGTTTCATAGTTTGTTTTTCGTAAAAAGGATCTACAATATTGAATTAAAAGGAAGATCCAAATTACAGTGTTACTTGCTACATTTATTAAACGGTGAGCTAAAATTCTACGTTAGTCAATACGGCGCATGCATGCGCAGCGCAGTTACGCACAAAAACAAACCTTTATTTACAGTTTATTTATTTACATACTTCAGCGTTTCGCAACGATTACTGGAAGAACTTGATTTCAGAAATACAAAACTAAACAGATGCGGACATAGTGTAAACGACAAGTCTGCTTGCTTATTCGAAACAACAAAAAAAGAAAAAGATTTACGTATTAACGAAGCAAATAAAAACTGCATATGCGAACTTTTTTTTTTGAGATCTAGGAGTCTGATTTTGTAATCTTTCGCGGACTGAATCGTAATTGTCGAACTGGACCAGTTTGTATGTATGAATGAAGCTCTATCACGAAGTTTTGGTCCTTCACTTTAGTAACAGTCTCATCTACAACCGTTTGTCGTTCCTAAAAGTGTATTAAAAATTATAAAAATTAGATCGTATTCGATGGTAATACGTAATTGAAATAAATATAATATTGCAAAAGCTAATATAGTATCACGGTACCTGCGATGTTAAAGTAGTAAGCTCGTCAATTCTTCTCTCCAGGACAGTTTCTGCTGGGGAGTCAAACAAGGAGATGCGGGTATCTCCAGTATTGTCGGTGAAAATGATTTTTAGTTCACATCTATTAATGACGACATCGTAAACAATATAATACATGTTATATAAAGGAAGATAGAAAAAAATTTATTATAATAAATGGTTGTGTTGACTTACGTAGACTTCGATATACCATAATGCGTAGTTTGACTGGCGACACATTTGAAGCTTGAACCGCTTTCACCTTTTGTGTATTCTCCACACTTATTACAGGAATTGTAAAAGAAAGTATCAGGATTTATGATGGATTGAATTTTTCCTTCTATTAATACAATTTCGTTGGCCTGGGAAATGATCCACATAAATTGTTAGTATATATATATGCAAAGGACAATGGTTTACAACTGTAGATGCTATATAAATTTATGCAAATGACGACCTGTTGGTATGGCAGAGAGCTAATCGGTATAAGTGTTTGTAAATTTTGAGTTTGTTGACGTGAGCTTTCTCCGGAAACGTCTATCCCGAAAGACCTACTAAGATTTTGCAGAATATCATTATGATCCCTCGCCCTAAATGAAAAAAATATATAGATGTTATTGGATTATAATAACAGTTACCAAAAAAATATATATATTAATATAACATACCAACTGCGTAGTTCTTGCACGTCCGATTCGTCACTGTCTAATCTTATACTCGAAAAACGGGTAGTACTTCAGGATCCTCCTGTCAACAAAAATGGTCGTCATAATATGTTTTTTTTAAATTTACATATTGTATAATATGTATATATACCTCTGTACTTGGTTGCTTTAACACGGGTGATCTTAATAACAGGTAGGGAGCTAATTGCTCTAGCAACTTTTTCAGTAGGCTCCAAAGCCAGCGTACGCCAAGCCGTTAGAAAAACGGGCTTCATTCTACATATACAGTTAAATCTTAAAACATATACAACTAATTGGAAAAAAAAAATTAGACTGAAGAATATATGTATTCAAGTACTTACTGATGATCGACGATTGTTATATCTCTGGCGTCGTTTTCATCGCCTGTGGCTCGAGTTGTAACTTTTCTTAAGGATCGAACAACAATGGCTATGGCAATTAAATCTGTATTGCGTATAGGAATTATTTTTAATAGAGATGTTAACAAATTGTAGAAAACAATGTGTAAATGCATTTGTAAAGGTACATACCAATTCTGGCGGTGTTGTCCAAATTTTCCAGAGCAGAGTTGATCGGCACCCAATAAGTGTTTGTAGTTTCGTTCGGGCCAAGGTCAGTGATAATCAAACTGTTTCTAACTGCAACTAATAGTTTTGACTTTTGGTTCTGTATAGGGTGGGAACGATTTTCACGGTTGGGTTCTGAAGTTCATATTGATATTGATGTCCTTCATGTAGATCTTGAAAAGAAATTAAATCTTCTTGAAAGATCACTCCAGTCATTTTTGTTCCCTATAACTGTTATGAGATATTATGGTGGATGTCCATAAGTCATGTGCTATGAATGTCAATTAGTATAGGATTATTCTAGAATGTCTCTTTACATTTCCATTGTATAACCCCTCCTTGTATGTTTGTGTATATATACCCTATATGTGATAATAAAATTAATACACTTCTTTACAATCTCTCACTCTTCTTCTCTATATTTTATAACACGTTATCAGCACGAAGTTCTAACGCGTAGGTAGGAAAATAC
>JAGPOY010006508.1:12083-27015 GCA_018983105.1 Silene uniflora | reverse complement strand
TAAACTCTAGGGATTACACGGTAAATACGTGTAGTTGGGTTGAACAAGATGAGATTTTCAAGGTCGGTATCTCCGTACCCAATCAAGAGATAAGATTGACAACATGCCACCATCGACATTAAGCCAATTTCAAACAGTTTTGACGGTTTAGGGTAAGGGCAAAGCGTAGGAGGAGAGTTTGGGGAATCCAGTTTGTATATACGGAAGGTTTCGTACTTGCCGGGGATGATTAAGAGTCGATGATTGCCCTTGTATGATGCATTGAATTTCGGGGAGGAAATCTCCGCTAGAAAGGACTTGGAAACGCATTTGAAGCGTAGGAGGGTTTTAACCGGTAATTTGGGGAGTATACATGAAAATATTAATTCCATGGGAAAGGTAATTCTTGAACATGGTTTTAGGGTTTTGAAACTTACCTCCTCCATTGGAAAAACACAGGGATGATAATTGGAATTAAGAAGAAAATTAACAAGCCGACATGACATTAGGGTTTCCCTTCTTATATATAATAACGAAAAATAAGTCAAGAAGTCATGGTGTTATATATAGAATTTCCAATAAAGAAAAATATGGAATTTGTAAAATAACAATAACAATTCGTTATTTATTAGAAATCTAATTTTTTTGAGGTAATTTCTTTGAAATATATAATTAAAAGTAAATCAAGAATGGGTTCGAAATATGAATTTGCAAAACTCGTACCAATAAAAAAAAATTATGGAATTAGTATAGAAAAACAAGGACAGTGCTACGGTCATACCCGGTGTTATCGAATTTGAGTAACACCCCTAATTAAAATAAGAGTTTTTTTTTTTGTAAATAACTCCCTTATATGTTCATCTTATACAAATAACCCTTATACTAGTTTTAAACCCGTGTAGATTGCACGGGTATGTTCTTATATTATTGTTATTAAAAATATATATAAAGAAACGATGAATAAATATCGGGTTGTGTTTTGCGATTTAATATTTTTATTGTAAACTACTTTTGTAATTAGAAGACTTTACGTGACAAAACATGTAAATATGTGGTAATATTAACAATATAATGTGTACAATGTATAAATTTTTCTCTTATTGGCTTGATCTTGTTCTCGTACGGCTGGAAATAAATTTGATATTTACAATAAAACAAAATATCATTTGCTCTATCAATAATGTCATGTATTAACAAAAGTGTTAAGTAATTATTTATTATAACTAAACTTAAGCAAACAATCAAAATAATTTTCAAATTTAGGGCCGAACGAAGCCCACAAATCAAGGGTTGATATGAACTTCATGACGCCGTCCGAATTTTTTTTGCTATCCCTTAAGCTCAAGGCGTTTTTGAATGGTCAAGACTAATCTCGACTCGAACTTGAAATGACCCGTTAATGGTGAAAATCCGTTTCGATTTTTCAATATAATTAACGTAACTATTGAATATGATTAAAATATTAATAGGAGTATTAAATTTTACAATTAAAAAAAAATTACTATGGAGCTTTCGATTTAAAAAAAAAAAGGTAAGGGGCAGCAAAAACAATCGGACGGGTAACTTGGCCCGTTTGGCAGGCCTAAACTTCATACAAAGTATAAGCTAATCTTGCCCGAGTCGAGAGCAATTTGATAAACTGATTTGTAGACGACCCATAATTTTTGGCCCATGAAATACTGGTAAATATAAATCATATGTTAACTGAAACCCAAAAATATTGAGTTGATTTCCCCACAAAACTGACCCTAACCAAACTATACATAGTCCTCCATATAAATACTTTGATCGACACTTTCTCAACATTCCCTCGACACTCACCTCAGCCAACCCTACACTACCTTATCGTCATCAACAAACTCACCCTAAGCAAAAATTGAGTTTAAATCAAGTATGGAGTATATTTTCGGTTCTTCACATACATATCGTTGTTGAGGAAATTTGTTTTATGTGTTCATAAATCATATCATCCCATTTAATGTTCATTTGCAATTGTCAAACCTTTTGACCCGTCAATTTTAACCTCCTGATTTTCACCTAATTGTCTGATTATCAAACATTATCACATCCGACGCCCTATATCTCTCTCATTTCAATCACATATTCACCACTTTACTACATTCTGCTTAAGTCGACTCATTTCATCTCGAAACAAATCGCAATAGTAGTCTACTAAATTAGCGATTTCTAATAAATCGTTTTGCTTTGGGTTGAAGTGTGCTTCATTAACTTTATTATTTGAATCACATATTCACCATTCTGTCTTTTATTTTTGTAAATATTTATTTTAATGTTTCAATTAAATTTTCTTTTGAGATTTTGGTTCTTGGTAAAAGTTTCTTATCTTTTGCGTGCATATGATCTTAAGTACGCAATTTTTTTCTTAGTTATTAACAATTATACAAAAATGGTTGAGATAATTAAAACAAATTTCAATATTAAAAATGTTATCAATATATTTTGCTCATTAATTTCCGTGATTTTAAAAATTTTGTTGATTAATTAATTTCTAAGGTCTAAAACCGTTTGTTGTGGCAAAAAAAGTTGCTTTGGATGACGTAAACATTTACGTAAAAAACATAGACGTAAATTTTTACATGCAAAACACGAAAATAGAGGTTTTTCAGAAATTAAATCAAGATTATTTGCTGCGGGTCCCACATTTTCTATTTAAAAAAAAAAAGAAAAAATGGTTGCATATGATGATGTGGGTTAATGAGGAGGTGTTAAATGTTTTAGTATTTATAAAGATAAGATATCCATTTTTTGTAATAACCCCCTTAATTCTATCTTAGTTCAAAAATTTACCCCAAAATTGAATTATGATAACGCTTTTTATAAATCTCGATTTAATTACGACATTCCAACTTTAACTTAACGTACTGAACTACCCTTAGTCCCTTACTAATTCCACTAACCTAGCCAATGGTGGAACTAGGGGGCTTGCAGGGGCGGTCGCCCCCGCTGTCGTTTGAACAGTTCGAAATTTTTAGTTCAAATTTTCAATTTTTTTCGAGTGCCCCTTATAATATTGTCATTTCGCCCCCCGGAAATTTTCGCCCCCGCCGACTTAGTAAAATCCTGGCTCCGCCACCCGCTTCATTCAAATTGTTCCGTTCATTTACTCCCAAGTTCATTCTAGATAGATTGTTTCTTAGCGAACGACTTGACGAGCTGCCTCCCAGTGGTCTGTAGTCGGTGTTTGCATAAATTGAGCTAGGGTGTGCACCGAGTAGATTAGTTCTGGCCGAGTTATAGTGAGGTAGACAAGTCGTCCAACAAGGCGGCGATAAAGTTGTGGGTCTTTGAGTGGCGGTGCCTTGCTAGTGGCTAGAGTATGATTTGGTTCCATGGGAACAGATTTTGGTTTGGAGCCGATGAGCCCGGTTTCTTTGAGGATATCAAGAGCGTATTTTCGTTGCGAGACGAATATCCCAGTTTTGTTTCGAGCAATCTGAAGTCCGAGAAAATATTTCAAGGCGCCAAGGTCCTTCATGTGAAAACAACTGCTTAAATACGACTTGAATTTCGTGATGAGGGCAGAATCGCTACCACAGATGACGAGGTCATCGACATAAATGAGCACATACATGTACTTCTTTGTGAGGCGTGGAAATCGAGAACATGGAGTGATCATATGGGCAAGGCTTGAAACCGAATTTCGTAAGAGCGGATGCCAGCTTATCATACCAGGAGCGCGGGGCTTCATATAAACCTCTTCTTGAAGGTCGCCATGGAGGAAGGCGTTATGAACGTCCATTTGGCGTAGTTCCCAATTCTTTGCCGCGGCAATAGCTAATAGAACGCGGACTGTGACTACTTTAACGGTAGGAGCGAATGTTTCGGTATAGTCAAGCCCTTCGACTTGGCGATTACCCATAACTACGAGGCGAGCTTTATATCGCTCAATTGTGCCATCGGCATTATATTTAATTTTGTATACCCATTTCGAGCCGATTGCCTTTTTGTTCGGAGGTAGAGGAGCAAGAGTCCACGTTCGATTTTGTTCAAGAGCATCCACCTCTTGTTTCATTGCCGCCTGCCATTTGGGGTCTTGCATAGCTTCGTAAAACGTTTTTGGTTCGTGGTTCTTGGCCACGGCTGTCAAGAAGACTTGGTGGTGAGTGGAAAAAATTGTGTTGCTAACATAATTCTGTATGGGAAAGCGGGTTCCAGGGGAGGTTCGAACGGTGTGGATGATGGTCGTGGTGTCGACAGTTGATAATCCTTGAGCTTCGAATTTGGGATTTTGAGACGGTGTCCACGTCCTAAGGTTGTCGACTCAGGGACAGTGGAGGTCGTGGAAGGGTTGGTGGTGGCGGGTTCTGACTCACGTTGTTGGTCAGGTTCGGCGGAGGCTGCGGGTGTCGTGCTGGTGGAAGAGTCGGGCGAAGGTTGGGTCATGGAGTCATCGACAGAGGGTGCTCTGTTTTGGATAATTAGGACCGGATCATCAGGTGGTATATCATTGGTAAATAATGTATTTGTGTCCGTCTCGTGAATATCAATAGATTGATAGGGAAATTTATCTTCAATGAAAACCACATCGCGGGACTCAAAATAAGAGCCCGTGTCGAAGTCGTAAAGTCGCCAACCCTTTTTTCCAAACGGGTATCCAATGAAGAGGCACTTCCGACTTTTAGGGGCAAATTTATCGTGAGAACGATTAATTGTTTTAGCGTAGGCAAGACACCCGAAGATGCGAATATTCTCCATTGGAGGAGGTTTGTTAAATAAGAGCTCGTATGGTGTTTTACCGTTCAATAATTTCGAGGGAGTGCGATTGATTAGATAAACCGCTGTGAGAACGCATTCTCCCCAAAAAAAGATAGGAAGAAAGGCTTAAAAAAGGAGCGCGCGTGCTACATTCAGGATGTGTCGGTGTTTACGTTCGACGCGTCCATTTTGTTGCGGTGTGTCGACATTTGAGGTTTGAAATAAAATCCCGTTTGTATCAAAAAACGACTTGAGAGGTTGAAACTCGGTGCCATTGTCGGTCCTAAGGCACTTAATTTTCTTATTAAATTGTCTATCAATCATAGCAAAAAAATTTAATAGCTTTTGATGTGCCTCACTTTTGTATCGTAGTAAGTAGACCCAACTGGAGCGGGAAAAATCGTCTACAATTGTCAAGAAATAACGGGAACCACAAGACCCGTTTTCGGAATATCGTCCCCAAAGATCGCAATGAATAAGGTCAAAAATAGAAGTTGCATTGTTTGAACTTAAATAAAACGGTTCACGAGCTTGCTTAGCTCGTAAACAAATATCACAAGTTTTGCTCACGAAAGTAGAGCTATTAGGACTTTTATTATTATGCAAAACATTAAGAAAACGAGAAATATCGGTCGAAGGGTGGCCGAGCCGTCGATGCCACAATTCTGTTGAGTCAACCGAGCCCACCATGAACGCTTTAGGTGTGACATTTCGAACATCCTTCAAGAAATAAAGGCCGTCTCGTTGCTCACAAGCCCCAATCACCATCCTCGAGGAACGGTCCTGTATTAGACAAATATTGCGAGAAAATTGAATCGTGAGTGAGGAGTCAAGCAATAAGCTAGAAACGGAAATAAGGTGACATTGTAAATTGGCCGCATATAAGACATCCCGTAAAATTAAACGATCCGACAAAATAATGTCGGCACATTTGGTGGCTACTGTACGGTCACCATTGGGAAGACCCACGGATAACGGGGACATGTTTCGAATATTTGAAAAATGAGTCAGACATCCCGACATATGGTGGGATGCGTCAGTATCAATAATCCACGAAGAAAGAGGAATTTTACCGTTGAGACGATCATTGGTGGATGATTTGTGAGACTGCCAGAGCTGGGCAAGTTCGGCGCGGTCAGCGGGATTCATATTGCTGAGATCGAGGCCATCCAAATCAGCGGAGGTGGAAGGAGTGCTAGGAGCATTTACCTGAGTCATGTTCACACGAGGTCCTTGCGAATTCTGACGGGTATTGCGTCCCCTAGGGTGGGGAATTACCACCATCTAACTTGGGTCATTAGGGTCGGGTCCAACTTGTATCCTGTCGCGAGGCCTATCGCCCCACCAATCCGGAAAATTTCCGGTAACTCGAAAACAATTACTAAAATTATGCCCAGGTCTCTTACAAGCAATGCATGTCGATTTGGGTCATTTTGAGGCAGCGGTATTGGTGTCTACCCCGTTCCCTAGTGCCTGATTTCCTCCCCCAAAATTAAGAGAACCCTGCTGAACACGAGCAACATAAATCATGGGTTCGGGTCGAGAGTCAGAGGTCGCTGTTTCGAGTGAATGACGCATGCCATCTTCTTGAAGAAGACGGCTATAAATCTGATTAAGGTTAGGGAGGGGATCAGTACCTAAAACATGAGACCTCAAGGTAGCATAACGGGAGTCGAGGCCCATGAGAAAAGAGCGTACCCGTTTCTTGTCACGTTGTCGTCCGAGAAGAGTGAGTAAATTGCATTGGCAAGGATTACAGTGACAAGACGGGAAGCCGTCATTAGCTATGAGGTCGTCCCATAGCTTTTTCATCCGCCCATAATAAGCCATGACGGATTCAGTCGGACCCTGTTTACAACCATTAATATCGCTTTCTAATTTAAAGATGTAAGCATCATTTACCATCGTAAAGCGGTGTTTGATGTCGTCCCAAAGCAGCTTGGCATCGTCCTGGAGAGAGATGGATGTGCGAAGGTCTGGATCAATAGTATTGAAGATCCAGGCCGACACAAGAGCGTTAGCGGAGCGCCACAACTTGAAATCAGAGTCGGTTTCTGCGGGTTTGGAAATTGTCCCGTCAATGTAATCGAGTTTTCCTTTTGCAAGCAGAGCAAGACAGAAACACCGAGACCAATCATCGTAGTTTTTGCCATTGAATTCAACCGGAGTGATTTTCACACCCGGTTGTTCGACCGGAACAATCTAGAAAGCAGTCGAGGATTTCGTTTCAGCGGCTGTCGTGCCGTCGTTTGTCATGAGGATCGGAGAAGAAGACGAGGTATTGTGAAGGAATGAAAGATTGATCGGAAAATTTATTGATTTGCCTGAGAAACTGATACCATATTAGAAAATAACGATTGATTGAATGTATGAATATTTCATTAATTGAATTGATGATTACAAAGAGAACTTCTTGACTATATATACAAATACAGGGCAAGGTATTTACGGAAAAAGGAATCAAAGATATACAGAATAACCATATATACGGAAGGCGGATATTTTGTTGCCAAAATATTGTTGATGCTGATTTTGTGAGATTGAGGAACGTGGCTCCTATTCATACTTGCAACGGTCTATTATGTTTTGAAGTTAGAGCTTGTGGATGTTTAACTATGATATGAGCCAATTAAAACTATGAGCTTTTAATTTAATTTGAAGCACATAATTTTCAACATAAAAACTAAAGTTTTTAATAGAAAAGTTTGAGTATTCAAGCATAAACAATTAGTTAAATCTGAAATTTACAAGATCAAATTATAAACCTAGGTAGTCGATGTTGACGATAATTATCAACATTCTTCACCTTTAGTTTTAACTAATAAATTGAGCAAGATAAAGGACCGAAGTCACCGAACAATGGTGATGATAAGAACGATTATCGCAGAGTTGGTGAGGATGTGTAAGGGTTGCAGGGGCGGTGGAGTGTAGGTGGCGGTGGTGAGGATTTGGATTGAAGAGACCACGGAGGAAGGGGCGGTGGAGGATAATGTAAATTGTAGTAGTGATGGTGGGTGTGGATTTTCAATGGCCGTGAATCCTTAAAGCAAAGGGTTTTATAAGAATTTCTTTTCGTTTTACTCAACTCTTCTTATTGGGCTCTAATCTCCTATTGGACTTGTCTTATACTATAAGACGGTCTTATAGGAGATTTGAAACGGGGCCTCAAATAAAAACTTTGGAACGGGGCCTCCAAATGTTACAGGCCGTCCCCTGATACTTGCCAATTCTGATTTAATGGAAACAACAAAGTAGTGTCCCGACACAGCGGCTTCCAAAAAAAAAATTAAAAAACTAACGTGGATTCGTTGAGCGTAAATTAAATAGTTTGAAACAAACGCTATTTCGTTAATTAGTTTCGTAAATAATGTTACTTCGAAAAAAAGTCAGGTTGTGGGATATACTTTGTTATGCATTCTGATAATTGGCCTAGCTGATTATTCGTTAACTTATTTCAACTCGTGTTGAACATGTCGGGGATTTGAGCAAGAATGTTACTCAAGTGCCGGTGAGACGATGAACATTATCTGTTCCAGGTTGTTTTTTATTCTACATGGAGATCGTTTCACTTTTATTAGATTTCGAACTTTAGAGGTACAAACCTTACCAGTAATTAAGGTGCGGAACGGCTAATTTAATTAGATCGGTGCTTTACCTCCTGCTGCATTGTAAATTTGTGATAGTTGCGTTCGATGTTTTGTCTGTAGAAAATACAGAGTTCGTGAAGAAGCACGGTTTCAAGGTCATTACCATCGACTGATACAGTGATGTGTATCAATAAACAAGCCTCATTACCGCTTCGCTTAACAAAACTAGAAATGAATGAATCAAAAGATTCCGCCAATCTCATAATCTCGGAGACAGAATTGCCAAAGTAGCTATTTGGAGCTATTTCCAGACCCAACACCGCCGCCAATTTTAATATCCCCGTGGCCTGCTGCATTATTTTTTCGAGCCAATCTTTCATTCTCGTCAATTGCCCTCAATCGTCCTCAACTTGAATCTCCGTTGTGAGAAAGGACACCATATTGAAGCACCTACAACACGTTGCACCTATCCCGCATTATTCCCGCTCACCCTGCGCATAAGATTGGTCCCACCTGATGGCTGATAATAGCATAACCCGTCTTTATGAACGCTGCTATTGGCGACATCTTGTTACTTGACCCACCTGATAATAGCATAACCCGTCTTGACAAAGTACACCTCATCGGCTCATCCTTAGCATTGCGATTGTCTGATCTAGACAAAGCACACACGAAATCAAAGGAAAAAAAAAAAAATATATTGCAAATAGATTGTCAATAACAATTGATAATAAATTACAGAACTCAATAAAGTGCGACAAAATCGTATTGATCATCCTCCTCCTCGTCCTCCTCCTCCTCATCATCATCGTCCTCCTCTTGTACTTTGGATGATGAACGAATCGGTTCACCTCTGGGAAAGTTTAGGAGGCTTGCCTTGCATATATAAGCAAAAGAATAATAACTATCAAGTCCATCACCGTCAAATCCCGTCTCACTGGATTGTTTATCTATAAGGTTGTACCATAAATATTTGCCACAAGAATTTGGTATACGCAATAGTTCATCGGATGATCCTCTGCGGTAAGCAATTGGGTGGTAAATCTCTTTCGGACCTTGCACAGGAAGGCTCATCAACTTAACCCAAGACGCTTTAACACCATAATCCTTCATAACCCATATATTATAAGTCGACTTGTCCGCATTGTAACATGAAAAACGTAATCGGCCATCAAGCTGACCTAGGTAATAGTGACCATTTCGAGTTGGGTTGGAACCGATTTCACCCAAAAGACTATCGGATAAGGGGACATCATTAGACCATCGTTCGGCCTTTATATCAAAAAACCAAGTTTCATCCTCGGAACATAACCATCATAAAAAAAAAAAATCATGACAAGTAAATGGTTTTGTACAAGGACGGGATTCACAATCGATTCACTTATGACCGTTTCAGACTCAATACGTTTCCACGAAGTAGTTCTCAAACTATAAACGATGACTTCCCTTAGAGTAGACGGGCTATATGATGGATAATGGAATTGGACAAGCCTCACAATCTTGATATCATCTGAGCAATGACATATACCATATTCTACGTAGTTGGAGTTCGCGGGAACGTGAACTCTAGGGATTATATGGTAAATTCGGGTAGTTGGATTGAGCAAGACGAGACAGCCAAGTTGGGTGAATCCGCACCTAATCAAGAGGTAAGATTCGCAACAAGCCACCTTCGCCATGGCGGGCGCTAACCAATTTGATGGTATAGGATAAGGACAAAGCATAGGCGGAGAGTGTGGAGAATCCAATTCGTATACACCAAACGTCTGGTACTTGACACCTGGAAAGATTAAGAGGCGATGATTGGCCTCGGTAAACAATTCACTGAATTCGGGAGACGAAATCTCCGTTAGAAAGGACTTGGAAACGCATTTGAAGCGAAAGAGGGATTTAGCGGGTAATTTGGGGAGTATACATGAGAATATTAATTCCATGGGAAGGGTTTTCAAACCAATATCCATTGAAAGGTGGATTTGCTTATGAAATTATGGACCATATGGGCTTAGTATAGACCATATGGGCTTAGTCAAGTTAGTTACATCTCACTCAAGTTAGTTACAACTAATTGAGATTGTATATAAGAATACTCTTTGTACATTTGAGATTAAGTTAATWCAAAATATCACATTTTATTTACTTCCTTTATCTCTCTACTTTGCTCTCACTCTCTCACTATAACAGAATTACTTCTTCTGTTATTTCCATGGAGTTATAGAAGCAAGGTTTCATAGAAATTACACAAGCATGATAGTTGAATTGGGAAAACGGGCAGAATTAATAAGATGTTTAATGTGAAAATCTACGAAATTACGAATTATAATGTACCAAAAAAAATATATGGATTATAAGAAATATACGGAGTATAATAAGAAAATAATAAGACGTAAAATCTGTTTATACACTTATACGGAACACTATATACGGAGTATCTAAAGTATATATAAAAGCCGAGTATTTTCAAGAATTCTAATTGGTAGATGAGTTTTGAGATTTATTTTACATGGGGGACATGTGGGTCCCCCAATGTTTTCTATTCTAATTAATTACCCTCTCTTATCAACTCATTTCCTATTCCTATTCTAAATTTTTTTTATGATTTTAAAATCAATCTAAAATATGAAAAAACCCAATTATAGGTAAGTTAATGAAAAAAAATTAGAAAAGTGTATTCGAGATTTCAGAATGACGGGAGAAATAGAAGAAAAATATGGATTGTTAAAATTAGTTAAATCGGAAAGAAAACGAATTTTTGTTGTTTCAATTTTAAGAAAAAAGTTATTAAATCCCAAAAAAGTACGACCAAAAACAATAAAATAATAATTTATTGAATTAAAAAAATATAGGCTTTGGTAAAAAAAAATGATTAACTCAATTATACGATAGTTAGTAAATACCATCTTTAATGTATATCTATTTACTAACTCCGCCTTTGGTAAAAGAAAAAATGATCGGAAATAAAATAAATGTACGTATAAGGTGAATAATTAACGAAACCAGAATTTTGATTAACTCATTTATACGATATTTAACAAAATATTTTTTTTTTGATAAAACGGGTTAAAACCCAAGACCTACCGCGAGTAGAGTCTTAAAATACAAAACAAGTTTAACAAACACAAAAGGAAACACATTTTACAATCAAGGTCTCCTTTGCCATATCCTTTTCATTTTTCAAGATCGTATTGCTTCCCAATTATTTAACCATTCCTCTAGAGAATAAGGTATATTCACCTTCCACGCCTTGCACCATATTCCGACCCGTAAAAAAATGTTGTTCCGCATACACGACCAGCTGGGTTTCTTCCTTTCAAAGATAGCGTCATTTATCGCCTCCCAAATGGTGGTGACTATTACAATGAAAAACAAAAGATTTTTATTATTTTCTCTTTATTTAGGATTATAAGAGCACACGTTAAAAACTCCGCTATTATATAATCAAACATTTAAAAGTTGGCCCGTACAATTTACAAGGGTAGATTTTTTGTTTTGAAAAAAAATAGAACCGTGCATTTCATTGCACGGGTATAAAACTAGTAAAAATTTTATTTTTGGTACGAATGAGGGGTAAAGCCCCGAAATTTAACTACTAGCTATTATACGGGGAATAGCGCCACCCCAAAGATATCTTCCCTAAGGATTGAACGTAAACTATTAGTTGGACTATCTAAATAATTAGGGATATTACTTGCATAAACTCCTTGATTTGCTAGAAATCAGCTGCCCGATTCGCCACTCTAGGTATGCTCTAACTTGACAACCCAATGTGCTTTCCCGATTAAATCTTTACATCTCTTGACAATGAACGTCAAGCTATTGCTAACAAGTTGTTCTTCGTTTATGATTTACACATGAGGGAAATTAAAAAGGCTGCCTAATGTTTGTAAATTGTATTTACTGAAAATTCACGTGATAACCTTAAACTTTGTCACTTTTCACATGTTACCCAATATTTGAACTTTATGTACATGTACAACATACTTTTTCATCGCTATAAAGAATTTGAATTTGGGCATGACTACTACATCGGAATTCGGAGTCGGCCAAGTTTTGTCTTAAGATGATTTTCTGGTCACAATCTACGATTTGAGAAAAAAAAATTGTCGACCAACATTTTTTAGATGTTTTTTTTTTAACGAAAATCTCAAATCAACCATAACTTTGATCTTAAATTTCCGAATGACAAATTTTATATTATCAAATTATAGATCTAGAAATGATAATAAATTTAAAAAAAATGTTCTATTCTGATTTCCGGTCTATGAATTATGCTTAATTGAAGATTCTAAGAACGATGACAAAAGCACATCGTGCTTGAAAATCAAACTTCTAAAGGCATAATGTGCACTAACTTAAAAAGTTGAGTACCAAGTGCAAAAGGGCAAAGTTTATTTAGAGAAACTACGTGAATTTTCCGTTATATTTAAGGAATGTGAAATTGTGATTGCTCATCACGCTACTTTTGTTTCAAAATAGTGTTCGTTACGAAACAAATCAACGAAATAGTGGTTCGTCTGAAACTATTTACGCTCAATGGAACTACATAAGTTTTTTTTTTACTAATGCCGTCATGTAATATTATGAAAAGTGACAAAGCCGATGTCCGAGACAGTGGCTTTAGCAGCTTCCCAAAAAGTGGCTTTGTCACTTTTCATAATACTCCAACAAGCACTAGCTACTGCCTGCTATGATTTGACGAAACCAACAAAGTCATGTTATCTATAGTGACTTCCAAAAAAAAATTAAAAAGTCGATGTGTATCCATTGGGCGTAAATAGTTTCAAACGAACACTATTTCGTTAATTAGTTTCGTAAATAACGCTACTTTGAAAAAAGATCAGGACGTGGGATATATTTTGTCATGCATTCATGTATTTCGCCTAGCTAGTTATTCATGAAAATTTATCACTGTAATTTTTTCGGGTAAAATTAAGCAGAGCTACTGCCCATGACGAGCATCTAAGCAGCTGGATCAAGGAGATCGTCCCACGAGAAGACTATCACGAGACTCCCTCATATTTCCGAGCAAAATGGGACAGTAACTCAATTTTTAGTCAGTTAATGAACGGTGTATGGGTAGAAATTAAGTCGCTGAATAAATCAGTGATAAAGGTTGCGATAATTTCATGGTTTTTGTCTAATTGAATCTATCAACTTTGAATTGATTAAGATGAGATAAGTACTGCAATGGCGGCAAATGCTCAGGTGGATGTTGTGTTCGGAAATGACTCGGTCACCCTCCACGCGCCTCAAAACAGGAATAGCATGGATACTGAACCTCGACCCTCGTTCACAGCATTCCTCTTAATATAATACTCATAAATCATATTAATGTAAATAGCACTCTTGTATATTGCACACATGAGATTAAAGGGGAAAAAAACAAAAACAAAAAAATAATGTTGCAAACAGATCGATTGTCCTGGTGAAATTCAGAACTCAGTTAAGGGTTCAACTAAATCGAATTGACTAAAATCGTATAGATTTTCAAAGTCTTCATCGTCCACCTCCTCCTCATTCTCCTCCTCTTGTTCTTTGGATGATGAACAAATCGGTTGACCTCCGGGGAAGTTTGACTGGTCAAACTTGCATATATAAGCAAAGGGTAAACCTCTTCTATTATGGCCTACGTCTAATCCCGTCTCAATGAATTGTTTATTATCTCTAAGGTTGTACCATGAATATTTTCCACCATTATTTTCATCTGATATACACAATAGTTCATGGAATGATCCTTTGCGGTAAGCAATAGGGTGGTAAATCTCTACCGGATATTGCACAGGAATAAGGCTCATCAGCTTAACCCAAGACGCTTTAACACCATAATTCTTCATAACCCACGCACTATAAGTCGCCTTGTTCCTATCATACCATGAAAAACGTAATTTCCCATCAAGCAAACCTAGTTGATAGGTGTGATCATATCGAGTTAAGGGATCAATTTCACCCGAAATAGTATCAGGCAAGAGTACATCATTAGACCATCGTTCAGCCTTAATATCAAAACAAACAATTCTGATGATGCCGCCATGATGACCAACACATATCATGACAAGTAAATGGTTTTTTACAAGGACCGGAGTATCCAACCATTCAGTTACAGGCTTTCGAGACTCTATAGATTTCCACGAATTAGTTCTCAAACTATAGACGATGACTTCCCTCCAACAAGCAGGACTAAAATCGTTATGGTATTGGACAAACCTGACAATTTTGATATCGTCATTATTGGATTCATCTGAGCAATGACACATCCCATATTTCACATCCTCACAGGTAGGGGGAATGTGAACTCTAGGGATTATATGGTAAATACGGGTAGTTGGGTTGACCAAGATGACACAGAAATCTTGGGTCAATCCAATTCCAATCAAGAGGTAAGATTCGCAACAAGCCACGATCGTTATGAATTGCGCATACCATTTAGGCGGTATAGGGTAAGGGCAAACTGTAGGAGGAGAGTCTAGAGAGTCCAGTCGATACATGTTGAAGGTGTTGTTCTTGCCTGGGAGGATTAAGAGGCGAGGATTGGCCTCGCAAAACAATTCATGGAATTTGGGGGATGAAAGTTCGGTTAGAAACGTCTTTGAAACACATTTAAAGCGAGAGAGGGATTTAGCGGGTAATTTGGGGAGTATACAATAGAATATTAA
>JAGPOY010006507.1:0-10272 GCA_018983105.1 Silene uniflora | reverse complement strand
CTTGATCCATTTTCGGTTTCCTTTTAAGTACTTTTAATAACTACCATTCGGCCCATTTTGGCATGTGTTTATTCGGCCCATATGGCTTATTTTCTCGTACTTTTATTCGGCCCTTTGGCACTAGTACTTCGACATGGTTTGTACTTAAACATAATTATGATGCATGATTAGGTTAATTATCTTATCCTCTAATTGTTATTTGCACATTTACTATGTTTTGATCGATATTATTCTAGTCGTTTTATGTCTTTGTTCTCGTCTTTTTAATGATGCCAAGAGGGGGAAAGAAAATGACCGTTGATTTAAGTAATTGCCTAAGCTTGCTCCTTGTCGTAACGTTTTATCTCTTGACGTCCTTAGGTGCTTCCTTTGCTATGAATAGTTTGTTCCTGCGTTCGACTTTGCTATAATCTTTATAGTGTTTAGTTGAGGGGTAACTTATGCTTAGTCACAAATCGTAAGAGACTTGTCATCATCAAAAAGGGGGAATTTGTTGGACCATATGAGTTCACATATGTTAGAGTTTTGATAATGACTACGTCTATGTTTACATGTTATATTCTTGTGCTTGTAATCGTTTGTTAGTCTATGAATAGAATGAACAAAGGCTACATTTCAAGCTACGATTTGTGAAGATCAATATGAAGATCGATATACAAGTAATGAAGGACGTAAAGATTCGATAGAAGATCACAAATGATATAACAAGCTTGAGTTATGTCATTGAAGCGTACTTAAAGCGTCATGAGTAAACCGTAATAAGTTTCAAGTGATGATCACTCAAGCAAAGACTCGATCAAGTCTATAAACAAACTCCAAGATGAAGAGTTTAAGATCACGTCAAAGGATGAACCTACTACTGAAGATCTCCAGGAAGATTAGCTAGTATAGGGCATCCATCGAGTAACGGTATTTTAAGAATAACGTTGGAGAGTAAAAGTTCTAGTTATTACGTCTACGAACTTTTACTTGACAAGCTTAGTGTTATGGCTCGTTTTGCTATACCAATGAGTAATATTTAAAAGCACGAATTTAAATGTTTTTAAAATCATTTTTCAAGGATAAAAGTCTTTTAAATATATTTCAAATTCACATGTGTGTATAATAGAGATGAAATTCGAGTTATTTAGTGGATAGTTTATATTTCTCTATTGGGTGGTAAAACGACTTGTGAAGTCTTCATGCCTCCTAGGGTTTGCTAAACGAAAAATAGGTTAAACCCTAATCCACCATTGGACTCGCCGTCCTAGTGGACCGTGACCTAGGGTTTGTGTCGTGGCTTTCGGTCGTGGCTCATCCGTATTAGGTTTGCGTATCCTCTAGTGCAAGTAAACAATCTTTTCTATATTTCTAGATAATATTTTGTTAAGATATTTATTATCTTAGAATATTAGATATATTTGTTTACTAAATAAAATATTCTTTGGATTAAATTATGGGAAGATATTCTTATCTTCTTAATTAATTTATTATATCTTATGAATTATTTTATTTAGGAGATAGATTCATTTCTTGCGAAAGAAACATCTCACGGCATGGCTAGGGTTTTCGACCAAAATCCTACGCTTCCATCTCTACTACAAATACACGTGACATTTCATACTTCAAACAACTTTTCGAAATATAAGAATCCTCTGCAAAACAATTTTGAGCAAAATTTCATATACGTAAATTTGTTGTTTTGTGTTTTAAATCTTTACGAAAAGTCGTGCTTTCAAAATACTCGTTTGTTCTTAAGATTACGTTACAAGATAATAGTATTTACATTGTTTCTTATTCGTTCAATTGTGTGAACACTTAGAAGAGCATCAAATACTTTCTTAGTAACTTAAGTTAGTGATTTTGGAGTAGAAATATTCGAGTGAGTATCGAGTAGAAATATTCGAGTAAGTTTCGAGTAGAAATATTCGAGTGAGTTACAGTTAGATTTAACTGTACGAGTGGGTTAACTTTTCAATCTCAGACTTATATTTGTTCATAGTTAAACCAGATGCAGCAGATAAAGTGGAAAATTCCCTCAAAATCCAAATAATAGAGGCCTCAGTCCCCTTACAGAACATCAATAGATCATCAGCAAAAAGTAGATCGTTCAATTTGAGTGCCTCACACAAAGGATGGAATCTGAAGGTAGGCTGTTTAGAACTGACTCCTAAAATCCTAGACAAATACTCCATACACAATGTGAAGATGAAAGGAGAAAGGGGGTCACCCTGCCGGAGTCCCCTCTTCCCTTGAAAGAAACCAAAAGCATTTCCATTAACAGCTAATTTATAAGATGGGGTAGACACACATACCATTACCTGCTTAATAAATCTTAGGGTTTTTTGATAACTGCTACCACGTATAATCTCATTTTTACCAATTGCTACCAAAGAAATTTTTCATTAAAAACTGCTACCAAAGTATTTGGTTCGGACGACAAATCACTTTACAATCGGTGCAAGATAGATCAAATCTCAGCCATTCATTTCAAATTCTCATTTTAAGTAGTATTTTCACTTCCTTATTTGTCCTTAACCCTCTCCCTTATATTCTTCTATTAGATTAGATTTGTCAACAACTCAATTAGTCCTTCTTCATCTTTAATTTTCAAGTTCATAAATTTTAATTCTTATTCTCTTTCTCCTCCATTATTCTCATTTCTTGTTCAAGTAACCTCTACTCCACTCCATTGATTTCACTCGGCACCTTCTTTCTTGAATTTAACCAAAAGTTTTAGTAGCTCCAAACCATAAATCATCCCCAAAATACTATTTCTCAATAACTTTAATCGAGTACATAAGATTACCTTTAACCTATCCTAAATAATTGCTTGAATTCCCATATGTAAGTTTGGAAAACAACCAAAAGTAGTGAAAACACAACAATGGTGGAAATCCATTGTAATTAACCTAATCTTTTTGTAAGAAACAACCTTGGAATCCTTGATCTATGACTATATTGCTTTGTGAATGATGCAACCCTTCCAAAACTAATGTTCAACCGCTCCTGATCTTTCTTCAAGCACAACTTCGTTATCAAGAGAACCCATTTACAACATCAATAAATAAAACTAACAAGATTGAATAAAATCTTGAATCTCTAACAACTTTACACAAAACCCATATGAAAAAAACCAAATTTTTGCTAAATTACATTGAAAATTTGATTGATTTAAATGTTGAGTTGTTCTCATAGTTCATAAGACTCCCATGATTTTAGCAGAAAAACGTGTCATTCAGATTTCAGGTTCGGGTTCGGGCACTCCCTTACTAAAGACGCCAAAAATCCCGTAGTGAAGACGGCTCACCACACCGGCTGTTGATCAAGTGGTTGGCACGTCGTTTTGTTCGGGCACGCCCAGGTTTTTATATGCGAAAATGCTCTCTGAGAATGAGGGGAGGAAGTCAAAGTTAAGCATCCGGTTAGGAGGAAAGCTAAAAATTTTGATTAATGCACATAAAATCTAGCAAGATTGAAGAAAAGATTGAGTCTTTATCACTATCACAGAAAACCCAGATGCCGTAATGAATTTTTCAGAGATTTAAGGAGGGAATAAGTTTAATTGGGAGGAAATTCTGATTGACTAATTTAATTCCAAGTAATTAGGTTTAGATTTTTGAAATAATTGAGGGTAAAAGGAAATTAGGTTGGAGAGGAAGTGTGTGGGTAAGTGAAGAGATGAACGATGAGTGTGTAAAGTAGGAGTATTTTGGTCTTATTAAGCACAATTTGGAGATTTGTGGTTATGTGGTAGTGATTTGTTGTCCGAACCCAATACTTTGGTAGCAGTTTTTAAAGAAAAAATTATTTGGTAGCAGTTGGTAAAAATGTGATTATGTGTGGTAGCAGTTATAAAAAAAACCCTAAATTTTATGGGAAACTGTAAAGCACTCATCATTTGCCTCAAAAAATTCCACTCGACTGAGTCATAAGCTTTCCTTGGATCAATTTTAATCATACACCTAGGTGAGGCAGCTTTCCTATTGTAGAGTCTGACTAGGTCTTGACATATTAGAACATTCTCCACTATATTCCTCCCTTTGACAAAACCACCTTGGTTAGGGCTCACTATGTCAAGTAGCACCCCACACAATCTATTACACAACACCTTTGCAATGGCTTTGTAAATTACATTATAGCAAGCTATTGGCCTATACTCTAGGACACTCTTTGGGTTAGATATTTTTGGGATCAAAGTAAGAGCGGTAGTGTTTACCTGTTTGAGAAGCTTACCAGTATGGAAAAAATCTTGCACGGCTCCACAAATGTCCTTTCCTATAATGGCCCAAGAATCCTTGTAAAATTGACTTGAGTACCCATCAGGTCCAGGAGCTTTTGTTGCTGAAATGGAGAAAATACAATTTTTGATCTCTTCCGCCCCAACAGGAGCTAAGAGCATGGCAATGTGAGTACCATTAATCAATTTCCCAGTTTTTACAGTAGGTATATGAACATTATTTGTTTGATGACTGGTACCCACCAGTTTCTTGTAATACTCTCGGAAGACAAACTCAATCCCAGCATGAGTACTGTGAACGACCCCATTCTCATCAGAAATCTGAGCTATCTTTGTCTAAATTTGCTTGGCCTTAATATGGTTATGAAAATATCGAGTGTTCTCATCTTCATCCCAAATCCAATCAACATGGGACTTCTGACTCAAACAAATATGGTGTGCCTTAGCCAGCTGTCTATAGTTTTTAGCTGCTTCACTCTTAGCCAACAAGATATTAGGATCATGAGGATTCTGGTGCATTTGGATCTAAATTTATTCCAGGAGCACCTTAGCCACATTTGTAGCCTTTTTAATATCAGAGAAACTGTTTTTTTGAGTTCCCTCAAAGGTTTCTTCAAACTCTTTAGCTTAGTGACCACCCTAAACATAAGAGTTCCATAAACATGTTGCTGCCAAAGATTCTGAATAATTTTGAGGAAACCAACTATGTTGGTAGCATTTTTTTAAAGAAAAATTACTTTGGTAGCAGTTGGTAAAAATTGGATTATATGTGATAGCAATTATCAAAAAACCCTTGTAATTAAGAACATTATTAAAGTCCCCACATACTGCCCAAGGGCCCCTATAATGGTCCTGGATATATTTCATTTGACACCATAAATCTCTTCTATCATTATCATCATTAAACCCATATACAACAGAAAACAAGGAAGCATCTCCAGAAGAAAGTTCTACAACCTAAGCAGTAATAATCTGAGCAGACATATGTAGAACAGTGTCCTGAAACAAATGTGGTAGCCAAATAACCCATAATCTTCCTCCATGATGGTGAGCATTATTATGAACCCCCTTCTAGTGAGGCCCTAACTTATTAAGAACGGAAGCAAAATCAGGGGTTTTTTTTAGTTTCTACCAAACCATATAGACCTATTGATGTGACCAAAATATACGCACTTTTACCCCCTTAATGAACCTATTTTCACATGCTTTTACGCACTTATTAGGGTCCTTTCATGCTCCTTTGCTTCCTATTTGCTTTTCTATTGGTTTTGGCTTGCTTGTAGGCGGAGGAGCTAAATCGTACACAAATGGAGCATTTCGGAGCTAAAATGACGATATCCAAGGACCTAGCATGTAGAGGAGACGTAACCAAAGGCCTAAGTGAAGAACTGGAGCTAAGAAGAGGAGCCCCCACGGGCTAGGAGTTGAGCCACGCTGATTTTGGATCAGCTTGAGCAATTATAGCTGAAGGTCGAGCGACCTGGAGCCAGGCCGAGCGACCCCGACCCGTGGCCGAGCGACCCAAGTCTAGGTCGAGCGACCTCAAAGAGCAACAGGCCGGGACGACCGCAGTGCGACCCGAGCTACCCCTAATCACTCTGCCATGTCCTTGAACGACACTCCACCTCTACTTAACCTAATCTTGTACTTAGTATAAATACCCTCCTTGTAATAATTAGGGTTATGCTCAATTAGGCTTTGTTAAGCTCTCTTAAGCCCCCTTTAGATTAGATTAGGAATAGATTAGAATAGATCAATCTTTAATCATTCAACAATTGTTCTTTAATCTTTCCACAATTAGTATTAATCTTTCAACATTCAATCTTTCAATACTTGTTCATTAGATTAGTCTTAAATCTCTTGGGTTTATGATTGAAGATTGGTGTCAAGTCTTCATCCCTACACAAGGATTCTCCTTTATTTATGTTCATCTCCTTTATTGTTGGTATACTTCTTAATCCCTTTATTTACTTGTTCATCTTATTTCCAAGTTTACTCTTTTCCTCACTTATTCACCATGTTTGTTCATGCTAAGATGTTTGACACCATTGATTGTATGACCCATATGAGAATGAGTGAGTAGTGACCTTGCTAGGATTAGTGAGGGATTATGGGAAATATCAAAGGGTGAATATAATACATGTTGATGTTAGGAATTGATTGATTGATTAAATTGTTATTATGTCATCTATGTCTTATGCATGCTATGTGTTTGATGAAATGCTTGAATGACAAAACTTGCATGGATTCTCTATGTTAGGCTTGCCTTGGTGACGCAAGGTTTGCTAGACTACCGTTACACCATTTATTGAAAGGCTTGAAAGAGCCTCGATAGATGGGGTTGTGATTGTGCATATAGGATAGTAGGGAAGTTAGGGTGTACGGGTAATAACTAACCCTTTCCGACCTAAGGGTTGTAAGACCGAAAGCCTCGACCCTATTTCATCGTGACCTCAATAAATCTACCCAATACTTGATTACATGTGTTCCACCATTTGATTACCCATATGAACCCACCCTTCCTAGTTTTCCTTCTTATTGTTTTAGTCCTTGATATTTACTTGTTTGCATTAGTTTAGCTTACAAACTCCTTATAATTGTGACACTTGCATGATTAGGATAGATAGACTTTAGAACCCAAAGCTCACCGTCCCGTGGATCGACCTCGACTTACTTTCTATCTACTTAGTTTGTGTGTTGAGTAAATAAATGTGTTTGATTGGGTGTGACGACTTAACCAACCATCAAAATGGCGTCGTTGCCGGGGACGGTGTTTAGTGATTAAGTTCTTACTTGTTTGTCTATTTTAGTTGTGTTTTAACCTTGAGGAACTTGTTTCCTCAAGGTCGTTTTTACCGCTTTTCGTGTTGTTTGCGTTTTGTAGTTACTACTTTCTTTCAAACAACAGCAATAATGCAAGGCTTCACACAAGAAATGCCTTGATATGATGGATCTTTTGGGTACAATTTGAATGTGTATAGAGGATTTGAGGAGCAAACTCATGCATACTTCCCTCACAACAATGAAAAGTCCCACTATAGCCCAAATTTTTCATGTCAAAACCCAAATATCCACCCACAACAACATAACTCACAAAACCAAACCTTCCACAATCATTCACCTAGCTAATTTTACACCCAACAACATCATGACAACAACCAAAACCCTCATGTGCAAACCTTGGTACTACAAATGCTTCAAAGTCAACAACAATTCTTTGAGCAAGAACAAAAGGAGAGCAAAGAGAAGGATAAGTTGTTAAATCACCTTGTGGAGTATGGGCAAAGATTGGAAAATCAATTGGCTCACTTGGAACCTTTCCAAGAGCCTAATGATGAAGAGCCTAATGAAGAGGAAGAGTTTGGGGGGCATTATGAAGCTATCATAGACGACCCTTGTGAAGATGAGCTCAAAAGTACCTATGAGTCAACCAACCAATCCACCACTATCTATGATTGCGAATATGAAAGTGTGGTATTTGATGAAGAGGATATGAGGTTGAGTACCGAATACTCTTAGCCTTTGCGAATATGAAGGGTTCACTTTCAAAGCGGATGTTGGATTGGTGGAAAAGGAGCTAAGATGGAAGTATGAATCTCCTATTTATGACTCATATGGAGAAAGTGATGATGACAAGCAAATGGATGATGAGGATTATGAATCATGCAATGATTCATGGAGCAAAGATGACATGGTAGAAGATGAATGGAGTTGTGAGTTTGCCTTACTTGAGGAGCCCATTCTTGAGAAATTCGAGGTTTGGGGTTATGAAGAGTGTGAGTGTCTCTTCTCCATTAACTATGAAGACCTCATAGAGCCCACCTTAGAGCTTATGGCCTTCGATGATGATATTAAAGACCTTCTCAAAGAGGTCCTAGTGTCATCAAAAGAGTGTTTGGTGGAGAAGCTCAAGAATGAAGCTATGAGTGAACCCACTTGTGAAGATTTGGCATCTACAATCTCTACTACTATGTTATCCCATCATCAAGACCATGAGAATTCTCCTTCTACTCTCGAAGGATTGATAAATTCAAGTGTCATCATCACCGCTTTCAAAGGAAATGGGAGAGAAAGGAAACCTCCCGATGACAACAATTTCAAGCTCACCAAGTTGAAGAGCCGAAAAGGCTATGGTGATAAGGCCAAAATGAAAGGGGAAAAGTTCAATGATAAGCCCCTTGTGAAGGATTGGCTCTACTCTATCATGAGGTGGCCAAGATCCTACTTATGCTTATTTGTGGCCTATTCACGAGCCTTTGATCAACTATTGAGAGCATTGAGTGGCATGGACAATGCCAATGAAATTGGTTCTTTGACTTAGTTTGGTGGAGTTCTACCTTAAACCATCATTTGTAATATATTCCTTTCTTTGTCTTTAATTCTTGCATGCATTTTAGCGTTTTTGTCTTAGCTCCCCCTTGGATCTTCAAGAATAATGGACCTCAACTGTGAGGGTGATCCTTGATCAGTTTGGGGAAGCCAAAGATTGGTTAGCATAGTCTACATTAGTTACATAGATTTTTCCATGAGAGATAAAAGGGAGGGATCTCACCCTTTATTTGAGTGTTTGAGAGAAGTGATGAAAAGAAGATGATGGGTAAAGAAGCGAGGACAACAAGAGGAAACGGCTTGGACCCATAACAAGAAGTGCTTGTTTGGCTATGAAAATAGGATAGATGGAACGGCCTCGAAAAATCAAGCGATCTAGGCTTTTGAATCACTCCATTAGGAGTCCGGATGAGAAAATGGCGTCTGTTTTACAATCCGAGCTCACCTAAGCAAGCTGTTCTTTAGGCCGCCCGACCACTTCCTAGGTCGCCCGACCTACTCCTAGGTTGCTCGGCCTGCAAGAACAAAGTTACAGCCTGTTTCAAAATCAGGGCGGGTCAATCCCGAGCCGCCCGGGTTGGTCCCGAGAGCCCGTCCTACCCCTTCCTCTACCCGTGAAGGCCCCAAATCCTTCATCACATCATACAATCTTCATCTTTCCAATCACAAACACTCATAATCATTCCCAATCCACAAAAACCCACTCAAACTATACCTCCTCCTGTGGACCCGCCATCGAGCATGAACATATTGATGGGTACGATGAGCAACATGGATTTTAGGATCCAACGAGGGCATGAAGACACTATTACACCCTTTACCCTCAATACTATCATATGGCGCAACACGGATTCATTGATCCTAACGGTCCTAGGCCTTCTTGGGTGCAATCAAACCTTGTGTTTCCTAACCAAGGCATGGATAAAGACCAAGGAGGAGATGAAGAAGAAGAAGAGAGTGGAGATGACAACCAAGGAGGGTATGATTGAGATCGTGATTGTAAGACTTCTTTCCCTTCGCTATCTCTCATGTATAGTTGCATTTGTGAAATACTAACATCACTTACATTCATGCATAATCATTGATGATTAAACCTCTTCCTTTTTGCACTAGTAATAGTGTTTCATTTGGTTTGGGGAGGTTTAACCATAGATGATTCATAAATCAAAAACCCAACAACATGTATTTACTTTTCAAATATTCAAAATGCAAAAACATGTCTTTCATTTTCATCCCCGGCTCCTACCTTGTACATTGAGGACAATGTCCAAAAAAAAGCGGGGGATGGGAATTTATATTCCAAAATACATAAAAATTTGAAAAAATTCGAAAAATCTCAAAAACATGTTCTTTCTTTTCATAAAAACAAAACCCCTAAAATTTTGAAAAATACAAAAAACCAAAAACATGTTTTACTTTTGTAGTGTAGAGTGTGCTATTGTTCTCTTCTCACATAGGTACAACACTTCATTTGAGACATAAGCAAGGGAATGTGAAGACCGCTTGGTATGATCGTTCTAATCCCTTATTCCTTTCCATTTCTTTTCATTGTTCACATGAGGAGGATGGGCTTATATGTCAAGGAGGATGTTGTGTGTTTTTGTATTGCGGTTTGTGTGCCTATGTGTTGTTAGGAGTTTGCATTTAGATTATATCGCATGTAGTTGGTTAGAGCATTTGCATTATACTTGTAATATAATTAGTTGTATCATGGCATGTAGTTG
>JAGPOY010006506.1:0-10272 GCA_018983105.1 Silene uniflora | reverse complement strand
TAAAGACGTATTAATATCTGACATAAAACTGACAATTTATAATAAAACCCGTCACCGCACATTTTAGCTGGATAGGTCGAAATAAGGAGAGAATGGGCAAAGCCCACTCTCCCCTCATAGGTCTCGGCCGAATGAACATAAAATGAGAGGTCTCTCTCATTTTGTGATTCACTCATTCATTTTACAACAAACTAGGGTTTTGGAGATCGCATTCTCTGAAACTCTCGATCTCACATCGCGCAAAACTCACAATAGTTCTCCCCATATTGCAAGGCAATCGGAGAACATTTCTAGCACACGTGGCATCATCTCGAACGGTTGATTCCTCGTTCTTAGGCCTTTTTGCACGGACCGAAGGTTATTTCTCATCTCTTTTTCGTATCATGCATTTCGTATATGACCCGTACATTTCACTTGTTAAATTTTCGTTATAGTCCTATAATTTAAGGGGTTAATATACGGATATTCCCCACAGTTTGATATATTGTGTGAACGAAAGTTCATAGCTTTTATTAGACTTGTTTGACATTCTCTTGATTGAAAATGAATAGGGGTGTTTGATAATATTTTTGTGACTAGTTGTGATCTAATGCGAAAGCTTGGTGATTAACTTAAGCTAACTAAGACATTAGTGCCTTTTGGTCAATGAGTTTCCCATTGCATGCCTCTCCCCTTTTTTGAGTCTCCCCCACCTAAAGTGAACCCGACTACCCTAGTTTTTATAAATTGTTTGCATTCCAATTTGTTCAATCTTACTCTAGTTTAATCCTAGTTATAATTTCAACCCTCTCTTATTATCAGGCTAGATTAATTCTCGCGACAAACTAAGTAGCAATCTAGACCATCCTCGTGTATTCGACCCTAAATATACTACGTATTTAGGTTTATTTTTGAGACGGGTGTGACGACTTTTTACCCTTATCACTCATCCCAGCAAAATCTCTTATCCTTCCTCATCAAGGCCGTCATAGGTCTAGCAATCGCTGGAAAATCTTTCACAAACCTCCGATAGTATCCTGCCAAACCTAAGAAACTCCGAATTTCTGCCACATTTTTCGGTGATTTCCAATTCGACACTGCCGAAATCTTGCTTGGATCAACCGAAACACCTTCCTTAGAAATAACGTGACCAAAAAAATCCACTTTATCCAGCCAAAACTCGCACTTAGACAGTTTAGCCTAAAGATTGTTATCGCGAAGTGTTTGCAACACCAGCCTCAGATGCTCAGCATGCCCCTCCTTAGAATTAGAATAAACTAAGATGTCGTCTATGAACACCACTACGAACTGGTCCAAAAACGAACTGAACATCCGATTCATTTAATCCATAAACACTGCCGGTGCATTAGTCAACCCAAAAGGCATCATCACATACTCGTAGTGACCATACCTCGATCAGAAAGCTTTCTTAGGCACATCCTCTTCACAAATCCTCAGCTGATGATAACCCGGCCTCAAATCAATCTTCGAGAACACTCCAGCTCCACTTAGTTCATCAAATAGGTCATCTATCGTTGGCAACGGGTATTTATTCTTTACAGTGACATGGTTCAGCTCACGGTAGTCAATGCATAGCCTTATGCTACCGTCTTTCTTCTTGACAAACAAAATCGGTGCTCCCCAAGGTGATACACTTGGTCTAATGTATCCCTTCTTCAACAAGTCATCAAGCTTCTTCTTTAATTCTTCTAGCTCCTTCGGCGCCATTCGGTATTGATAAGTGCCTAATTTACACATTTTACCCCCTTAATTTAGCTCTACTTTTCATGTCATTTGGCACTTATCTTAGTGTTTTATGAACTAATACGTGTATTCTAGTATCTTTTCTTTTTTTGACATATTTTGTAAGTACTTGAGCTTTTAGGAGTTTAATACTACTAACTAGTTTTGTTGCCCGTGAGAGTTAACGGCACTATTTATTATTTTCCGCTTATGTTTACTGCTTGATGTCATGTGTACAATGTACTCGATCTTGTCATCTTGTGAAGAATTAGGATTTATATGATAGCCTAGAACCTTGTTTTAGTGTCGTGCGTTATATTTTTGAATGTGTTAAAGTGCCGAAATTTCATTCTACTTTATCCTTTTAACTAAAGAGAGTTGAGTCAATGCTCTTATGATGGAGATAGGTTAGTTAATATATAGGCAATATTATTGGATATTCAAAAATTAAAAAGAGGGCATTAATTTTAGGTTTGAAGGAAATGAACCGTAAAATTGAGATACAACCATATAAGGAGTAATACTATGGAAAATTGAGCTTTAAATCATTTAGATGTATTGTGATATAATCCGCTTCAGTAATAAATAATCATTAAGGCCCTTATTAAACTATCCTATTTAACACTGATTTCTTTTATTTAATAAGATGACCTTTTGTTTCCTTTAAACTTATTATACTTTGTATTTGTGTTACCATAATTTATGTTTTGACTTTACCTTCATTCACAAAATCTTTTCTCTTCCATGTAATAAATTGTCTAAACTAATGTAAAGATTAATTACAAAAAAAATTCTTATATAAATATTATAATAATCCTAATTTAAAATAATCTTACCCAAATATCATCAAATCTATATTAAATTAATTGTGTACATTGAAAATTTTATGAGTTAAAAAATTTCAAGACTCTAAAGATCACATCTAAGTTTCGTACTTTATAATTAAAATTGGCATTTTAATTGATATTGTCATAATTGAACGCACTATTGAATCAATTAAGATTTTTCATATTCATTTTTTTAACTGCTTTCATATGATAAAATATTGATTGAAAATGATATATATTTTTTCTTTGATAATTGTTAAACTTAATTATTCAAAAATCGTACTACTTAAAAATTAGACATTTACTTATATGTTTAAAATTTTAACAAATAAGTAGACTTGTTTTTAGAAATATTAGTTACAAACACAAAAATAATTAAATTAAAACAAACTTTTTATTTTCTCTCCTTTCGTTATTAAATGAACTACCCTATTTATTTAACCTTTATTTCTTTTATTTATTATGATGACCTTTTTGTTTTCCTTCAATATTATTATACTTTGTATTTACGTTACCATAATTTTTTTTATCTACCCCTTCATTCGCAATATCTTTTTTCTTCTCTATAGTAAATTGTTGAAATTAGTGCGAAAATTAATTACAAAAATTTTCTTATATTAATATTATAATAATTGAGACAGTCCTATTGTGAAAAAAAAAACCATCTTATTTATCACCAATAAATGATTTTTATTAACGCAAATGAAAAGTCTCATATCTATAATTTGTGTTACGGAGTAAATAACTTTAAGCTAGTAGTTTGTTTATATTGCAATTATCCTCTTTAATTTGTTGGATCTCACATTACTAACAATCACTGGAAAAATTTATCACTAAAATAAAAGCCACAATTTTAATAACGAACTCAAAGAAAAGGATTTTATAGCATTTAAACATACCAAAAAAAGCAATTGAGAGTAAATACGAAGAACGGTGGAATTCCAATAGGACAAATTGTAATTAAAAAATAAGGATTACAATTTTGTCATTCATTCTCGAACTCACTTTAGTGTTTAGTAATCTAAAATTTTTAGTCTATGGATTTTGTATTCAACCAAAAGGATTAGTCGCTAAAAAATCACACAAATTACGTAGTCTTAATAAACACATAGATGGGCGGAGTAAATGGTAAAATGTTGATATTTTTTTTGAATTAAATTGTTTGCTCAATTATTTTTTTTTTTACATTTAAGAAGCAAATATATAGATGTGAAAATCTCTAATTAAATTTTGTAGAGTATTATAAGTGGAATTTACTTAAGAGAAGTCACATATGTTTTAGATGGTTTAAGAAAATGCCATCTCACGTACTCAAGCTAGCATTTTTATACTATTTATAGATTATAGATAGATATAACCTGTCACCATATATCAGATATTCATATTATCATTTTATATTACACACCATAATAGAAAAGGAAAAACCCGACAAATATTAACGAGTATTCAAGTCAAAAGAAAAGTGTAAAGAAGATTCATTACCATTATTTTCTTATTTCATGTAATATTATTGATATTGTGAGTATGTCACCCTCCTGCAATTTGAAAACAAACACAAAATAATAACTAAATTAGATTCTAGCTCTTAATTCAAAACATAATAATGATAAAAATGAAACAATACATTTAGTTCTCTATGTATTTACCTACCGACTTTTGTAATAAAAATGAAAATTAGGATTGGTGTGATATTTATATAGAGATCATTTTTTTAATTAATTCTCCTATTAATTTCAACAATTTTTTTGGAGGAATAAGAAAAATTTTGTGAATGAAGGGAAGATTAAAAATGATCATAACATAATTACTAATAATGGTGATTAATAACATACTACCATTAAAAAAAATTATATGTTGGATTCATAACCATAGTTGTAACTGGAAAATAAAAAGTTTATATTAATTTATGATTAATGAGTAAATTAGTTACTTTTGGTATTCCTTAATAACTTTAATGTTGATGATAAAATATTGGAATATTAAAAGTTACAAATTATGTGGATAAATTCTAAAACTTAATATTGATAGAAAAAAGGTTATGTTAGAAATCTTAGAATCTATTAAATTCCCACTTTAATAACCCCTTGAATATTTTTTGGGTTGGTTTTACCATTAAAAATTACTTAACTTAATATGTTAATTATATTTCATATGTACATTATTTATGTAATATATTTTTCTACTTATGATTAAGGAATAAATTAGTTATTTTTAGTATTCATAATATTTTTTTATGTTCAAGATAAGACATTAGATAAATTCTAAAAATTATTATTGAGAGAAGAAAGGTCAAAAGTGTATTAAAAGCCACCAATTTTCACCATTGAATCTTCCTCTTTAATATTTTTTTTATAGTAATATGTTTTTATTTTTTAGATACACACTTTTTAAATAACTTATCATTGCTAAAAAAAAATTACTCAAGTTATAGCCCTTCAATTATATTGTATATATTGATGTATATAATAATTTAATGAAATTGAAGAAGTTAATAACAAAAAGAAAGAGTTACATTTATGAACGATAGAAAGTTAGAGTGATGTGATTTTTATTTGTCATTCAATATATTCGATCGATAAACGCGGGAATTTAAATTTAGTATGTTTTTTTATTTGTTAATTGTTGTTTAATTTTTAAAAAATTAAAAAAGTCTTAGTTTATTCTTATTATTATATGCTATTTAAAAGTGGATTTGTGTGGAATGGCATTAAGTAAGTCCATGTCAATATTTTGATATTGTGACATGGCATTGACATGGAATTGACATGGCATTTGTGACATGGCATTAAGTAGATGTTTCAAGTAGCCTTTTAATATATTTTATAGATAGATTATAGATTTTGCAAGACTAGTTTACATGGCTAAGTATGAGAGCAAGATTGGACTAAGTGTTGAAGTTTGCATGAGATAATTGTTGGGTTAATGCAACAAATGTAAAATGAAGTCAATGCAAGTCAAAGCCCAAGTGATCAAAGTCCAAATTATGGTGGAAAACTTTGGATGCTAAGAAGAGCTTAGGATGCCAAAATTATTAAGATGTTATTCTTAATGCTCATAATCGGACAACTAATCAAGCAATAAACACTCAACATCGGATTCCATTTTGCAATTAATCAACAATTGAAGTCCGGAGACCAAGAACACTACGTCCCCGATCGGGGTGAGTCGTTTCTAAGCATTAATCAATTGTTTACGTTTCACCTCCTATTTTACTTTAAATAGGAGGTAGTATTCTACACATTCAGACACACCTTGACACACATATTTTTACACCTAAAATTCTCTCTATATTTTAGTAGTTAGTTTAGTTTATCATTTCCATTTTATTACAAACAATTCTTTTAGCCATTTCAAGTTATAACTAGTTTTGGGACCCGTGGGAATCACGGGTTTTTTTGTTTTAAGTTTCTTTGTTGGGTTTCGTTCCGTAAGGCTTTGTTTCGATAAGCCTTTGTTTCGATTTTTCATTTTTCTCGTTTTTGTCCATTTTGAAGGCCCAATTGGTTTTATTTTTTGTCGTTATTTTCTCCTTTTCCGCTTTTTGGTTGGTTATGACTTATGAGAACTAACCCGGTTTTTAATGTCCGCTTTCATTTTAAAATTTGGTTGTATCTCTGTCGGTAAAACCAACACAAAACATCAGTCGTTCTTCATTTTTTGCTCTCTCTATTGCTAGTCCCGTTTTTTGCCAGAGCGATAGATCTCGCCAAGGGTAAATTGTCGTCATTCAGATCCTTTGGTCAACCGTTTTATGCTCTTCCCCGCCATCCCCAGTTTAGATCATGGTATTTGTTGAGATGCATGAATAATTAAAAGGTGAATACATTAATAATTTTGTATGCAATTATGTCAAAATTTATGAATACCAATTTATAACTACTAATAATTCATGAGACTTCTATATTATAAAATTGGTTTAACAGTGTTATTTAATTTTCTCCATAGTTTAAATTGTAATAAACAAAGCGAAATGTAGTAAATACGCATTTGTAACACATCTAACTTGGCAACAAAACTATTTTTTTTTTTTGTATATTCAAGTAAATTATTTTCTCTTATCTTTTCTATTTACAACCAACAATCATAATATCGATGTTTACAACAATTGTGAATTTGAGAATTTAAGTCGGGATAATAGAGAGAAGTTTATCGTGAAAGGGTTAAAATTTCCAAATTTCATAAGGTACGAAATTGGCCTAATTTAGTGTTCATATGCATTACAAATGGAATTTGTTATCATAAGGGTATTGTTGTTTGTTTCTATAACCTTAGTTGTTGTAGTCATTTGTTATCATAGTTTGAGAATTGTTACACTTTCGCATTGTTACAATGGAATTTTAAGTAGAACCTCAACATGAATGTATACACATGTTTCTGCTTAAACGAAACTCACAAAATTTAGCATTTGTTAGTGGCAATCAAATTAATCAAACCAAAAATATAAACCTAAATGAGGGCCAAATGGATCAAATGCTTAGTCGTTGCAAGTGTCGAAACTCTTGATGCAAGTAAACCTGAAAATCCAAACACTTTTATTAGTAACTTAAAATTTCATATCTACAATACACCCATTAAAAAAAACTAATTAATACAAAAAAATTATATATTGAACTGTAAAATAACACTATATTGAAAATTAAAACATTTTAAATGATAAATATAACTTCGCCAACCTAAATTAGCATATGGAAATATAAACATATTAATAAAAAAAAACTAATAAACGAAAATATTGGCAACGGAAATATTATATTGAAAGAGGGAGGAAACGTGTATATTTATACATTTTTTAAGACATTAAAGATTTGGGTACGCCTCTTCCTCTTCCCCAATATTAAAACATAAAAATGAGTAAATTAACTATATGAGTTTATGAGATTAAATTTGTCAAATTAATATAAAAATTCTTTAATTATGTGATTGATGAGTTCTTAATTAGTTTTACATTCTCTTGAACTTCTACTAGTGTAAATACATAATCCAAATCCAAATTTAATTATGGAAGATGGAAGTTTATGTAGACATAAGTCCCTTGTGGCATTGACATGGCTTAATTTGTCACTTGTGGCATTGACATGGCTTTATTCAAGTTGACGTGGATTTAATACGTGCCGTTTAATTGACATTTTTTGGGAGCCTTTTAATATAGTTTTATAGATTAAACAAACAAAAAATGAAATTTAAAAAGAACTCAGGGAGTAACAATGTGAAAAAGTATTTATTTATACTTTGTTACTTTTTCAAGTGACTTCCTGAGATTGAAGTTGAAGGCTATTGATGGGAGTTGGTTGGTTTCTTAAATATGGAGTAGAATCATTGATTATCGAATGTGACATTTTACATTATATAAAAAAATACCTTTGCATTTCACATGATTTTCATATTTATGTATATTGCTCCTTGTAAAACATTAAAGATCGTCTTATGCTAACATATTGTGATCGGAGTTTGTCACAATGATGATATTATTTTTGTTTTCCAAGTTTCGTAAATGAAGAAAAAAAACGGAGGCAGCGAGGAGTGGGCAGAGAAAAAGACGTAGCATTGATACCATATTAAGATCAATATAAATGAAATATATTCTTGATTGAATTGATTCGAAAACTTGTGTTTATACATACCAAGATTATGCTATATATTACGACCGAAGGAATAAACTATTTACGGAAACAAATAGAGCTAATGATAATAACAACGAAGTAATCAACTATTGTCGTGAATATGTGCTAGAGCCCAATAGCTCTCTTGGCTGGATCAAACGGTCATCTTGGATGGCTTGCAACCACGGCTAGATAATATTGTGAAAATCCTGCAGTAAATTTAGACGAGAAAACAATAATAACAAATAACAAATAATATTAATTCGAGCCAGTTAATTAAAAAGGTCCTGATTCTTATGGGTCATTACAAACCAAAGTTTCAAATTCGAGTTTAACAAAACAAAATAGTCACGACCATTATGGGTCATTACAAACCAAGTTCGTCGTTCAAATAATCCAAATAAAGATAGTCCAAATAAGAATAATAGTGTTCATAATTAGCTCGAACGTAACAAATAGACCATCGGTCTTAATAACCTCTTCCTCTCCCTCTCCCCGCTTGGCCTTGAGCACGCTTATAATCCTCCTAACGATTAGTGATAACTGTTAATGGAATTTTACTATCATAATATGTACACGTTTACTATAATTATTTCTATTATTAATATGTGGTCGCTATTATATTAGATAATTCGAGTTCGGTTAAAACAATAACTGATTATTCTCACATTTTTATCATAAATTTATTTTCTACAAAGTTATTTATATATGGAATTTTATAACCTATATTTTACACAATTAAATCATAAAAATAAAAAATAAAAAAATGAGACTTCAAATATATATATATGTAATTTGTATGGTTTTTTTTTTGGTAACATTACATTTTAAAAACATATTGAAAATGGGTGATAAATCTGATAAAGACGCTAATCTAGTTGGACCATAAAGTATTTTCACATATTCGGCAAGAAATTCATTCATGTATAAATCTTATATGTTCAAATTTCAGGTTGAGATAATAATAATTCAAGCAAAATTTTCAGGAGTTTGAACATTCCATTCTAGAAATAATAACGATAATATTTCAATCGTATCGTAGAGGTCTATAAATTTCATCGTGAGTTTTTCAAAAACATAAATTGATCAACTATTATCAATTGATGATCATTCGTAAAAGGCTCCTTCAAGGAGTTTATCCTCATAGGAGTAGATTATAAGTATATATTCCTCCGCTTAAACATATATGCATTTAAAACAATATTATAAAACATATGCATGCATATGATAAGAAACTAATTCTAAATAATGCAATAATTTTTATATATACTAAAACTAATATGCAAATAATGAACTTAATCTCTAAATGCACGTATAATGACTCAATAATCCAGACCGTACAGTTTTCTTTCCAATATTCATAATTGCAATTGACTTCATGTCAATGGATGGATTTCCGATCCATGAGCTCATTAATAATCATATATTATATGTCGACAATAAGATCCCCATTATTTAGTCCAATAAATTCTTCGCGCAATAAATGCATATCGGTTCCTTAACTATATCGATATAATTTTGCGATATTGTCACTACTGATCAGTGATATCTGAATATATATGGTACCAATACTTTTCTAAATAGGCCATCTATTATTATTTAGATATCAATGCCACTTTCAGGACATCCGAATTTCTTTACCCTAGAGGAGTACCAACTGCCAATACTTGCCATTTTTTTTAATACTTGAAATAAGTAAACTGATATGACTTTCACACTACATTTCATGTGTGGTTATTGTTCAGTTTGGCAAGAATATAAATTTGCATTACATATAATTTCTATGACTAATCTATAGCTCGATATACCTGTAACACCCCCATATACCAGAGTACCTTTACCAAGGACTACCCTACCATATGAGAGCGTTACCATCTCGACATAACCGAGGTAGTGAACATCAAAAGAAACAATACGAGTACCTTTATTAATAATTATAGTTAAATGTCAAACAACTGTCTCAAAACCAACAACTGAAAGATAAACTGTCTCAACAATAATAATAAAGCTAATGTCGGCTAAACTAGTCTAAGCTTGTGGCGACTGTTCCCATCCCAGAAGCACATCATCATCAACAAGCTCATTACCTGCTAAACCAACTGCTCACCATCCCCGAATGGATC
>JAGPOY010006505.1:0-10274 GCA_018983105.1 Silene uniflora | reverse complement strand
ACATCTACAACATATGCCAAACTCAACCGGATACAAATCGATAACAACCATAGGAAATAAATTCTTGTTCAAAGACTGATCCACTGCAACAGAGTCTCTATCATCGGTTCGCCGCAACAGGCTTTCATCCATAAGAGGGTCTCCGAATCTTCCTTGACGAGTATCAATTTCTTCTGACGTGATTGATTGTAGCCATGAATAGGACAATATTTGTATAACCATATAACGATCTATAACAATATTGATCTTCCGCTTCTTCTGACTTATTAGAGAACTGAAAACGAATACGAAAACGAAAGCTCTCAATCTGGGAGAAGGACACCACCGATAGACGGGGACAGACCTCTCAGAAAGAGAGACGAAACAACGAAAACGGAAATAAAACAAAAACATAAAGGGAACAAAGCAGAAGACAGAAGAAAAAACGGAGACCACCGCCTCCCTACCAACCCACATCACCGTCAGATCCAAGCACCACCCTGCCAAACCACCTCAGCAAACCCATCTGAAAAAGAGAGGAGGCGGGTCGCCGGAGAAAGGTCTTGAGAGACCCCATCCCCGGCGACATAGCAGGGGGTAGATGGGTGGCGGTGGTAGGTAGGAGGAGAACGGCGGAGCAAAAGGGGAATAGTTAGGGTTTTGTTTTTTAGAGAGAGAAGGGACGACTTTTAGAGAGAATGGGTATGCATGTGTACTTTTAACATTGGGATTTTTAATTCCTATCCCATTTCAATATCTCGTCTTGTGTTACGTTAATTCTCCACTTGACACATAAACATTAACCATTAAAAAATTATTATAAATATATTAAGAGGATCCAGATTTAACTCTTTTACCTCGCTTATCCAAAGATTTTCATCTCAATTTGCGGCGTTGCTATATCACGCTCCTAGTTTTACACTTTCACTCATCGCGACTATACTTTTTCATTAACTTTCTCGTTTTTCCCTTTATTTTATATTATGTGTTTCTATAAAGTTAGCGTTTGCATATAATTATCTTTTTTTTTCCGCTGAAATGTAAGTATAGTATAAAATTGGTAACCGTCAAAATTCAACGTGGTTGGGAGCAGCCCAAGGCTCGTATACAACAGCCCATAGAAGAGCCCATATCAACTGAAAGACAACAAAAACCTGATATCAACCTAAAAAAGCAAACGCATATTTTGTCAACGGTAATTAATAACAACGATTTAAATATCGGTTCTCTATTGGAGTACTCTCTTCTCTCCATTATCTTTCATTACCTCCCGTTCGAATTTTATTCCGGAACGATCCAACGGTCAAGTGTTTTGATGAGTTGAAGAGAGTATAATAATTTTATAATGGTGTATTAGGAGTAATGGACTATCCATTAGTTGTAAAGTACGAAGTAAATGGAGATGATCCTTACTCATTTAAATATACCCGTCCTGGCACATAACCAGCTCTACTTATTCATAAGTTCCTTTTTTTTTAATACAAGACCAATGTGTATAATAACGAATGGAGAAACAAGAAAAACATCGACCAGTTTTACTGTAATAAAATTAAATAAAACGTACTACGTAAAAGCTAAGTGGGAGAAATTCAAAGTAATCCTAACATGGAACAGCTAAGGCATGCGTGTACGTTGAAAAGTTAGGAGTGCGCATAAATTTTCTCGGGGGTTAGTTTTTTAAGAGTTGTACAAACTTGGACTTGCGATTCCCTGGTCTTTTGCTACTTGCTTTCTTGTTTCGACCATAACGAGTCAAACTTTTTCACTATTTTGATCTTAATTACAACACCAACTTTACATTTAACGTAAATTGATACACAATCGAGTAGCAAGGGAAAATTCAAAGTAGTATCGGATAAGTCTATCTATTTTAAATAGTCGCAATCCGATATTTATATCAGCCTGAAATCATTATCGGTAAACCAACTTAACCAAAAGTTTAATTAAGTTGATGTATGTGAAGGATCCAACTTAATTAAAAGCTTAATCTGATGGTTGGAAGCCGGCCCTGATTTTATACTCGAACAATATTTGACACTACACAACCACTTCGATCGACACTTCATTTTGAATTAAACTTTGAGAATAATAAATGTATATGATACAACGACACTTGAAGCCGAGTCAAAGTAACATAGACATGAGTTATAATTACCTAGTCTACTCTTCCGTAGCTTATGTCATTGGTTAAATTCGTCACAATTCCCTTCTATTCCCTTCAAATCTCCTTTAAGACCTTTTTTTGCACCACAATTGATGATGCTCTTTTTTAACAAAGGTAACCAAATAAGATATCTTGTTGATTATTATACGTTATTTGCAACTAAAAATGATTTTCTACAAAATACGAAATCTTGATGAAATACATATGGTCCATGACTCCATGCATGTGGAGACCATATCACCTAAAATTTGCCTCGCTATTTGCATTATTTCCTAGAAATAAGACCTTCGATCTTTTCTGTCCGTACTTGAACAAGATTGATTTGTTTATGTTTACAACCTAGTCATGGACTCCAGTGCTTCAAATTGCAAGCCACTTCTGGAAATTTGTACTTGCTTTATAAATTAATTTCTCACAACTAATTGTTAGTTTTATAATAATATTCTTAAGATTAAATAATTTCTAGTTGATGCCTTAGATGTTTCATTATAATAATAACCCCAATAACGGACAATAGTTGCTAATTTGTAGGAGTATACCCAACTTCAATACTCAATAGGAGTATTAGACTATTAGTTATGTACGTTAGAAGTTTAGGACCGACGTTAGAAGTTTAGGACCGCCGCCACTATTAAATCATTATATGAATATAATCGGTATGATACATAACCTCACAACTTAACCCTAGCGGTTACGAAAATATAGAGCAATTTAATTTATGAATTGATTCCCTACCAACGCATATGCAATCATGCATCATGGTACTATAGAGGGATGTTAATTTTATTGGTCCAAAACTTGACAACATTGAAGATGTCATTGCAACTACTTCTTAAAAACATGGGTCAGCTTATAATAACTCTCATACATTGTACAACGATCTTACGCAATGATTATTCTGCTAATCTGATTTTCTACTAAAATCATTAACCGTGTAACAAGATAATTCGAACCTTCAACCACAACACCGAAAATATCCCAATCTTGTGAGTCCTATGCCTCATCTTAAAATGTTGTATCATAATGGCAAAATTGAACAAATTAAACAAGAAGTGTATTAGACGTACGTTGAAAGAATTGAACAAGATAATCAAGACATTGAATAAAGACACAAAATTCTTCCACCAATTAAAACGTTATATAAATGCATAGTCACATATAGATAGTCATAGTCTCATAGAACTATTGATAACTAATTAACTATACCTAATAAACACTAATACCAAGATAAAGAAAATCAAGGACCGTTATTACTACCATTCTAAGCAAAGAACACGCCTTCTTAGCAAATTATTTGACTTTCCATCTACTTGGGTCGGGTGGCGGAGCTAGCAATTGACCCCAGCAAACGCGAAAAATCTTAACGGAGATTAGTACGGAGTATAAGAGAAAATCTAAAAAAAATTGGAAAATGTCAGGTAAGCGTCTCTGCTAGCCCCCCTAACTCCACCACTACTTGGATCATGACTCATAAGGAAAGTATATACGTGGTTTACAAGCTAATTACTCCTACATATGTACACACAAAGGGTGTACTCACTTCTACAAAGTAAAAACTGAATAAAAATATAGCGGCTGCGAATTTCGAGTCTATAAAATGTAGAAAATGAGATGAATCGATCAATAATATATTCCGAACATAAAAATGAAATAATTAAATTTGAACTAATTAAAATAAAATAATAAAATCAATAAATAGAAATAATCTGACTAAATTCATTCTAAAAAATAGAGTTAGTTAGTAAAAAAAAATACAAATACTTTACCAGAAATAAGAAGAGCAAGAATTATTATTAGGAGTATGAAAAATCTCATAATTATATTTCTTGGTAGTACTATTACTACAATTCACATTGTAGTAATAATTCACGAGCCTAGACAACCTTCTCCTTTTGACATATAACGCTTTACGTAGATCGGACCAAACCAACCTACGTAACTTACGTACGGACCTAACCCGAACCCAAAACAAACGCTTAACACGAACCAAAGACCGCTTAAGCTTCGCTCCAAAGCTTTGTTTCCGGCTAAATTGGTAGCTCCGTAGGAAGAGTTGTCTCTTTTCTAGGTAGTTGGTTTGGAGGTCTCCATAGGGTTGGTAGTGGTGCCATGTTCCGGAATCGGGTCGGAAAATGGGAGCCAAGTGGGTCGGGTTATTCCGGGTAATGGGAATGGTTGCCATGGGAGAAGGAAAGTGTTTGGATTACTTTGGAAATAAATGAGAGGAATGTGGTTTGGTTGTAAAGGGAAGGATATATAGTGTGGGAAAATATGTTTGGGAGGGATGTATTTATTATTTATTATTATTTAATATGGGTGCATGAATTTAATTTTTGGGTTTATGAGTAGATGGAGAAAAGGGATTTGATTGGATTGTTTTATTGCTTGAAACAAAGGGAATGTAAAGAGGTTGAGAATTAAATATATCATATGGCCGACTCCGAAGCAATTAGAATCCTCGCCATTTTTTCGAAACATTTTATATAATAGGGGTATTTTTCTTAACTTAAAATGAGTAAATAGTGTATATGAATTGAAACAAATTCAAAATTGTACTCAGGGGTGTCTAAGACCATGTTTAGTCATGACTCATGAGCATGAGAACCGGGCTTCCGATTTTGAATATCAAATTTACAAGCTTTATTGATGAGGTTTAATCGTGACCTCGAAAAATTGTACACTTATATACATTATATTTAGGGCCTCATTTATATATGTGTGGAAGGTGAGCAAATCCTCTCTATTAGTAAAAAAGAAATGGAAGTCCATTACTTCTCGACGGTCCGGATTAAAATTGGGCTCGATCGGATGGTTGTAGATTTGTTTGGAAATAAAAAGGTCAATGAATGGGATTTGAATATATAATATAGTATGTTTTGTGAGAGGTAATGGAGAGAAAATCAATGGAGAGGATTTTGATCCGTGTGGAAGATAGGGCCTCCATTTGTTTTAAGACTCCACTGATTGTACTCCGTGTTTGTTAGAAATGGGTTACAAAAATAGTAAGAAAATGAGGGTCAAAATTAGTTATTTTCTACACACATTTGGTACATTTTGACTATCTAGCAAAGAAGCAACTATTATATAAGCATTAATCATGTTTTGAAAGAAACGGAATTATTGTTTTAAGTAGTCATTGAAAACCTAGATACGTTACTAAAAGACCATAATCATACTCATATAATGTTGAATTAATAAGGATGTCGCATATTCATAACACTTGTTTAACGTTAACTAGCCAACGTCGGCGAGATGATAAGAGATGACACGCATTTCGTACCTACTTTTAACTTCCTAAATACTCACTAATCAAAAGGTCAACTCTTAATTACATAGTTTTGGTCTATATTAGTTGATCATTAACACGTTTATTTACTGATTTTACAAGCGTTATTTACTGCCTTGGTAATTTCTCATGACGGTTTTAAAAGTTCATATATTTGGCTAAGAAAAATTGGCCATATTGTGTGATTGTTTGGTGAGTGTTTATGATATTAGGTGAGGCTTCAAAACTCTATTGTAATTAAGTCAACATAATTCTAATTTTACTAATTTGTAAGGAAAAACTAGACTATAATATTACTTTATCGAAGTAATATTATCCAAGCAAAAAGATTTCATACTTTGTTTTCGCAATTAACATTTTACTCAATAGAGTACTTTATATACAGATTTTTTTCAGTTGTATACCCCTAATTAGAAAAATTACAGCATCTCAAATATGAACAATAATTTAAATGTAGAATATGTATTCAATTCTCTAATTGCAACTTATTGATCAGTTTAGGTCGATTCAATACAAAAGAACATAGACAAAGTGATCAATTTTCCGCTGTATCATACGACGATGGCACACAAAACTTACTAACTTGAATTTTGTTGCAAACTCAGCCTAGAATTGTAATTCATAAATAAAACTCGAAAGTAATCTATGACCAAGGCCATGTTCTTTTTGACTTAATTTCAGCAAATTCAGTTCAGCTCCGCTCTATTCAGTATAGCTCAACTCAACTCAACTCAGTTCAGCTCAGCTCAGCTCAACTTAACTCAACTCAGTTTAGTGCAACTATTCTCTTCATAAATTAACTTTTACTTCAACTTTGTTCAGTTCAGCACCTATCGGCCGAAAAGAACCGTGCCCAAGTCAATAAAGGTAACACAAATTCTCATTTGACGGACGTATTCGTCGCAAGCTTGCAACGGGTCAAGTACAACACATATGGGTAGATAAGAGTATAAGACAAAAGCAGAATACTTATAGAGAGTAGCAATCTGTTTTGTCTCATTGGGCTGATCTGTCGCAAACTTGTGACGGATATATTCATCGTAAGGGAGAGCTGTAAAGATAAAAGCAACAAATTTATGTTGCGAAGCAAATATGTTAGGCCATAGGGTGATGAACAACCCAATTAAATTGCGTGAACGAAAGATTGATAAAATACCTACCACCTTTCAATAAAGTTACATGCTTCCCTAATTTAATTTCTAACCGAACGAATACAAAATGCATGCAGTAACGCAACGGCCCACCACATGAAAGGCCTAAACCTCTAAAAGCCATTCCTTAAGTAGTTGTGTTTGTATTTAAAGCCTTTAATTACTTCCTTCAACATTATTGGTATGACAAGCATGGACGTCTGATAAAGTAGAGAGGATTAAGGAGACCATATCTTTTGTTAAATCATGTAATATAATATTGACATGATGATGATGATTATGAAAGATTATGTATAAGAGAAGATTTGATATTGAATATTGAATATGTACGTATATTGAATTAATTCTGAATGTAATACAAGAGTTGGGTATTTATACAAGAGCATCCTAACAAACTATTACCTAATTTCTGATTTGTAACTAACGTTCCTTAACCTTATTTTAGGTAACTAACTTTGACATACCAAATAACAAACTTCCATATTTGATATGTCTAATATACCCCCTTCAAGCTAGGGAGGATCAATGAGCATTCCTAGCTTGCGAGTAAAGAACTGATGCTGATCTGCTCCTAAGGGCTTAGTCATTACATCAGCAATTTGCAGTCCTGTTCTGAGATAGTCTGTCTTCAAGAATCCTTCATCTTGCCTTTCACGAACATAATGGCAATCTATACTGAGGTGTTTAGTCCTCTCATGAAATACTGGATTCTCAGAGATGTGTATTACTGACTTGTTATCACAATAAAGAGAAATAGGTTTAGGTATGGATACTCTGAGTTCAACTAACAGTCTGTCAAGCCAAACCAACTCAGAGGTAGTAAATGATAGGCTTCTGTACTCTGATTCAGCAGAGCTCTTACTAATGGTGGGTTGCTTCTTGGTTTTCCAAGATATAAGAGAATCTCCAAGATAAATGCAATACCCACTAAGAGACCTACTAGTATACTGACATTGACCCCAATCTGCATCACTGAAGGCAGTAACAGTAGTGCTGGACTGAGACTTATATAATAGACCTGCATTCACAGTACCTTTCAGGTATTTGACAACATGTAGAGCTGCCTGTAAGTGAGGTAAACGAGGCTCATTAACAAACTGACTTAAATGTTGAACAGCATATGATAAGTCAGGTCTTGATAAATTCAAATAGAGAAGTCTGCCAATTAATCTTCTGTATTGCTCAGGTTCAGATAGTAGTTCTCCATTGTCTGTGGATAACTTCAATCCTTTTTGCATTGGAAAAGCAGCTGAAGTGCAGTCCTCCATCTGCAGATCCTTTAATATATCCAAGATGTATTTCCTTTGATTTATTAAAATTCCTGTAGAATTTCTGGAGATTTCCAATCCCAAAAAATACCTCATGGCACCCAAGTCCTTGATTGAGAATGCTGTGTCTAATGCCTTTTTGACACTGTTTATTTCACTCACAGAAGTACCAGTGAGCAAAATATCATCAACATATACTAATAATACTGTAAAATCCTCAGTGCTTGCATCATATTTTGTAAATAGTGAATAATCTTGTTTGGACTGTGAATACCCTAACTGATGCAGAAACTTGGTTAACTCCTTATTCCACTGTCTTGAGGCTTGCTTGAGTCCATAAAGTGACCTCTTTAGCTTGCAAACCATATCTTTGGGTACATCATATCCCTCAGAAACTTTCATGTAAACCTCCTCATCAAGAAACCCATGTAGGAATGCATTATTTATATCTAATTGGAATAGAGGCCAATCTCTTATAGCAACAACTGCCAATAATGTCCTTACTGTAGTTAACTTTGCTACATGAGAAAAAGTGTGTTTATAGTCCTTATCCTTAATTTGATTGAAGCCCTTAGCAACCAATCTGGCTTTGAATCTTTCCACAGACCCATCTGGTTTGTATTTTATTTTGTACACCCACTTGGAGCCAATTGGTTTTTTCTTTCCTTCAGGTAGTTTAACTAATTCCCAAGTTTTGTTTTGTTCTAAAGCTTGTATTTCATTTTGCATAGCCTGAACCCATCTACCATCCAACTTGGCCTCTGTATATCTATAAGGCTCATGTTCTTTCAACACATTAGTCAGTGAAGAAATATAATCTGGTGCAAACTCATGTAACTGTGTAAGAACTGTAGTATGTAAAGCAACAGAATTTGCTGATCTATCTTTCTGAGCTGGTAACTTTTGTGTGCAATGATAATCACTCAGCCAAGTACTCAGTTGTCTTGGTCTGGTTGACTTTCTAATAGGAATATCTGGCTGAATATTTGTGTTATTTGGGACTGAAACAGGAACTTCAGCAGAATTCTCAGAATTACTTGCAGAAATTGTGTTGTATGGAATTGGACCCTCTTCTGTAGCATCAATTGTGCTAACTTGTGTGACAGGATCCTTATTTAATATAAAAGATGTTGATGCTGGATTTACCAGACTTGAGGCAGTAATGTTCAAGTCTTCTGTTTGTTTTGTAGTGAAGTAAAATTCTTGTTCTCTGAAAATTACATCCCTACTAACAAAAACTTTGTGTAACTCTACATCATACAACCTATACCCTTTCTGATTATGTGGATATCCAATGAAAAGGCATTTTCTTGCCCTATTTCCAAACTTATCAGAAAAAGTTGGTGGCATGGTAGAAAAAAAGACACATCCAAAGACTTTAAGATGATCAAGGGTAGGTACTTGACCAAAAAGCAGTTCAAAAGGAGTTTTATTGCAAATGACAGGAGAAGGCATCAAGTTAATCAAGTAAGTAGCTGTTAAAAGACAGTCTCCCCAAAATTTGATAGGCAAATTTGCTTGGATTTTAAGAGCCCTAGCAGTTTCAAGGAGATGCCCGTGTTTCCTTTCAACCCTCCCATTTTGTTGAGGGGTTCCAACAATGCTGGTCTGATGGATAATTCCTTGAGATTTAAATAATTCAAAACAGTATTGTTGGAGGAACTCAGTACCATTATCTGATCTAACAAGCTTGACAACTTTTGAAAACTGATTTAAAATATATGCAAAAAAGTCTTTAAGCAAGCCAGGTACTTGGTCCTTGTTCTGAAATAAGATAGTCCAAGTATTTCTGGAATAGTCATCTAGAATGGTTAAAAAATACTTAGCTCCAGAAATAGATGGTGTCTTATAGGGTCCCCAAACATCAATATGTATGAGAGCAAAGATAGAAGCAGCTCTTTTATTGCAAACAGGAAATGGTAATCTATGGTGCTTAGCAAGAATGCAAGTATCACAGGAAAAATCTGATTTTATTAACTGCAGCAGGAGCTGGAAGCCAGGGCCTAGCCATTTCTGATGGTGGCCTAAGCCAGGGAGGCCGTGGCCTCAATTCTGCTAGCCACAGCCAGGCCAAGCCGAGTAATGATCAAGCCAAGCCAGGCCAGGCCATGACCGAGCCATAGCAGGCCACAGCTATGGAAATTGCAACAATGATCAGGCCAGCCTGTTTCCCAGCCAAGAAAAGCCAGGCCACTCGAGCCAAGACCAAGCCAAGGACCAGCAGACCCCATGGTCAGCTGAGTCATCTTATTTCTGAGTCCAAATCAAGTCCCAAGGAGCCAGCCTAAATCCACACAAGATTGAGAGCCACAAACTCAAAACTGAGCCATGTTGCAGAAGAGGACAAGGATGCTTTATGGAAAAGCAGATTGCCATTTCTGGCTAAACAAAGAAGGAGACTTATGTGAGGCCTTGAGCATGGATTT
>JAGPOY010006503.1:0-10276 GCA_018983105.1 Silene uniflora | reverse complement strand
AAATTAAAGAAGTGAAGAATATATACCTTGTTGAATGTTTGGATTTGATGACGGAAATAATGTTGTTGAAGACGAGTTTTTCGTTGTTTGTTGAGACGTTTTTTTTTTTGTAAAAATTTTTCGGTGTGTTGGTGTTTTTTTGGTTAGTAAGGGGGATGGTAAGGGAGGGGTAGTTTAGGAAGTTCATATAAATTGTCGACGATATTTAGTAATGTGTCGACGATGTTTAGTAGGTTGGTTATTTTAAGGGTTTCCGCAAATTACAGAGTGAAGTCACACGGGGCTCGGATATACACACAAATAAATGTTAATGATAATTTGTTGTAGCCTTGTAGGTGTAGCCGTGTAGGCCTTATTTTGTCAAGTTTTATGACGTCGCAAAACAAAATAACCTTAACAATTGCACCACGGTCTTGAACGTAAATAAATTGCTCATTTTAAACAAAACTCCATATATCTTGATTGATGTATTAATTAGGGGGGGTCATTAGTATGAGTAGGCCTGGCCCGGCCCACGGGTCACTTTGGACCTAGCCCGGGCCAATCCATCCCCAACCCGACTCGCCCAACATACGAGCCAGTTACACCCCCAATGCCAGGCCCGACCCGCACTAAACCAGCCTCAGGGGCCACTTTTTACCCGACTTGGCCGGTACCGGGTCTCCCCAGCTAAGCCCACCCGCCCCCAACCCGGCCGATCCGCACTAATGACCACCACCCCTAGACTTAATTATGTTTTTTTCTACTTTGACCAGAATCCCGAAAATCTTAATTACAGTCAAACTGTTAGTCTGTTACTTATTACTCCGTATGTTCTTGTAAAATTAGTATTCTTACCATAATCCAACAATTTCTCCCTAAATTTAGTTGAAAGATCAACATCATGAGACAACTATAACCAACCTCAACAACTATACTAGCTTTCCATGTGAAATGACATAAATACCCTTCACTACTACCCTCTACACATCCTCTTCTCTGTCTGCTTGACCAAACTTAACAACAAGCTCTCACTCAACCAAGTTTCTGCCTCACACCTCAAGTAAACCAAAATATATTGTAAGTTTATTTAGTCTTCTGTAAGACGGTTTTATACTAATATTGTGTAAAGTGAATCCCAATTACCTAGAATACGCCGCCTTACACAAGTATTTGTGTAATTTATTTAGATTATTTCATTTTTTTCATGCATGTTGTTCATCAAGATCTCACATTTAATTAGAATAACTGTAAATTTTTGATCCCGTAAAAAGTGAATTAATGAGACAAATTAATGGAGTTTGAATATATGTTTCTGGGATCATTAACATTGATATATTTAGCAGCTTTATTGTACTGGGTATTCTTGAAAGATTTGATTAGTGGGCTTAATTTGAGCTCAAATTTGCATGTTAAGAGATTTTATACAAAGGTTTCTAGCTATGGTGATTTAGGTTTAGTGGGTAATGGTAAAAATGGTAAAAATTCAATCTTTAGATCTGTAAATGGAGTTATAGTGATTGGGTCACTTTTGACCTTCATATTAGCTATTGCTGGTGCATATTGGTTATTTTCACCTGATTTAGAGGCTGATGTTAGAGATCAGGGTTTCGGTATCCCGGGGCCGAATAATGGTGAATGTAATGTGTTTGATGGAAAATGGGTGAAAGATGAGGGTTACCCTTTGTATAATGCATCTGATTGCCCGTTTGCGGAAAGAGGGTTTAATTGTTTGGCAAATGGGAGGAAGGATAAGGAGTATTTGAATTGGAGGTGGAAGCCGAATAAGTGTGATCTTCCTAGGTTTGATGTGCAAGCCTTTTTGAAGTATCTTAGAGGAAAGCGGGTTGTTTTTGTTGGCGATTCATTGACTCGGACACAATGGGAGTCTTTTGTGTGTATGCTCATGTCGGGGGTGGATGATAAGCGGTTTGTGTATGAAGTTAATCAGAATGAAATTACGAAGAATATTAGGTTTTTGAAAGTGAGGTTTGATTCGTATGACTTTACTGTGGAGTTCTATCGATCTGTTTTTCTTGTATTGCCTACCTCGGCACCTAAGAAGGCGCCCAAGAGAGTCAAGTTGGCACTTAAACTTGACAAAATGGATAATATTAATGAAGAGTGGGTTGATTCTGATATCTTGATATTCAACACTGGACACTGGTGGACCAAGACCAAGCTTTTTGAAACGTAAGTTACTGTCATCTTTTCTGTTATAGCTATTTCCTTGGCTATTAATATTAAGAATCCTAGAATTGTGCAACCTCGGCACATTGATTCTGTGCTTCACAGTTTATGTTTTTTTTGCTTCTCTGTCTACACTGTACAAATACTAAGAAGTATTTATCTGATGCGATCTGGCATCGTTGTCATGCATTTCAATTTTCATTATAACACATCTTATGAGGGTTCAATGATAAGCTTGCTGAACTAGTTAAGTTAGTAACTTCCAGTATATTTTTTTGTGTGTGTGCCAATTACTCCGTATAAGCTATAGATTGATTGTCTACTGATTTGCTGAATTGACGCCGTTGTCACTGTGTTTGGTCCTTTGTACTCAATAGTGGAATTTGCATTCTGACTTAAGTAAGCCTTCTGTGCCTGATTTTCAATTTAAAGGAAAATGGTTCTTTCTTGTATATATTGACTGTCTAACCATAGTTTATTTATTCAGAAATAGAAAAGGGGAAACGGCATCATTCCCTACTGGTACAGTTGCACATAGTCAATTAGCTTGTAATGTCTTTGATTATGATGGACATATAGACGGAGATCTTAAGTTTGCCACTTTACCCCCAAGCAAATATCATATTGTGTTAGATAGGTCTTATATGGTCTCTCATCTTACGAGGACTGCCGACTTTTAATATTTGTGAGCTTAATTTGGGGTTTTGTCGGTCCATCATATAGATAAATGAAGTTCAATTTTCTTCATCGTTGTCAGCACATCACTTATTCACTTAAATAATATGTTTCTGCATATACCTGGGCCTCCCTAAACTCCTCAAAGCGTGAGAAAAGTAATTTAAATATTGCTGAAGATGATTTTCTGACAAACTCCTCAAAAATTAGAGTTTTGGGATTAAGCATGATGCCGTTAATTATGTGTCTACAGTTACCTAGCAGGCTAGCACCTTAGGTATGCATTTATTTTTTATATGTGGCCATTGAACTTTGGGAATGTTCAGTTGTTAATACATCCATTTGTGGATGTATCATATGATTGAAATTCTTCTCTAAGGACTTCTGTTGTGGTATTTGATATCTCTCGTGTCCTGTTCATTTCTGTTTGTTATTTTGAAGGTGAAGTCCATTAATCTCACATATGATTTTCCTTACATTCTATTGACACATGACTGCTTTTTTATTCTTACTGTGCTCTAAGTCTTTTGTCCACTGTATGTTAACGAATAACGACATAATGATATTCTAATTTGTACTTTTGAAACAGAGGAACCTATTTTCAGGTGGGTGGATCACTTAAACTTGGTATGCCAGTCACAAAAGCACTGACAAAAGCTCTTGATACGTGGGCATCATGGGTTGAGTCTCGGATTAATCCTAATAAGACTCACGTGTTCTTTCGAACGTTTGAAGGTTCTCACTGGAGGTGAGTTTGATTTCCAGTTAAATCTATAGCCAGTAGATCATACTCCGTATTCAGTTTTTTTTTACCGTGTTGTGCTTTGCAATAGTATTTCTTCTATGCATGCCATTCCTGATCAGCATTCAGCAGACCACTTAACAATTATGGTACTTTCTCCTCCCTTCACGACATAAATGATGTCACTGATACCCTATTCTTCCCTTTTTCTTCATATTACCTCGTGTTTGACACTTGAGACTCCGGCATGGGTATGATTTTTGGACACCACATTGAACCAATAATTATGAGAATTTGTTATAAATTTGCGGAGCCTGAAACCTGAACACACTTGTGTTGGATACTCATACAAGTAATATAGCTCATACTAGCTTGGCTGATGAAATGAAATCATGAGTATTGCTATGGCTGACGAAATGAAATCCAGTTGATTAATGTTTGTCCTTCTATGCAAGATTTTTGGGTTTAGTTTAATATAGTAGTACATCACGGTTTACCTTCTGTTAATGTATGGCCAAGTTGATTTTGCTAATATTTGTTAGTACAGGAGCAGCACTTGAAATTCCTACCTGAGTTTGTAAGCTTCATTCAAAAAACAAAATATCACAGCAGAGTATGCTGAACTAATTTTGGCCATAGTATTAGGGTGGTCAACGATCAACACGCAATTATGCAAAGATTGGTTGCTTCCTTGACTATAGATGTTGATTAAGGAATCTTCAGCTGTAGAAGGATATTATTATCCAATCCTTAGTCAATGTTTCATGTTCTACTTGTCTGTATTTATATCCCCACTGGATTTATTGATATTCCGGCTGAATGATTGCTTATCTTTCAGTGGTCGAAATCGTAACACGTGCAAAGTGAGTAGACGACCAACATTGACTACACAGGGAAGGGACAAAAATTCGATTTCAGACGCCATACTTAGGGTTGTGAGGAAAATGTCGGTGCCTGTAACAGCCCTACATGTTACTCCCATGGGTGCATACCGAAGTGACGCACATGTTGGTACATTTAGTGACAACCCATCAGTTCCAGATTGCAGTCATTGGTGCCTTCCTGGGTTGCCTGATATGTGGAATGAGATTATGTTCACATACCTGCTTCATAAAGATCAGATCTCGCGGAATATTACTGCAAATTGAAGGTGACAACTCTTCCTTTTGGCGTCATATACTTGTGTATTTTAATTTAGTAGAGCACCTAAATTGCTAAAAATTGACAAATACTTGCTGTCCGAGGACCCAGATTGCTATAAGATGTGTCAAACAATGCCAACATGCATGGTTTGTAGATGCTTTTTGTCTAGTGAAAGAGAAGTATTTTATAATTTCTAGGGTCCAAATTTTTGCCTCGTCTTTGATTTATCTGCTTTTTAGTCCTGGACTCCTGGGCAAAACAAGTCACTTAATTATCAGATTGTATCCTTACTGAAAATGCTATTTATATCGGCATTAAACTAGTACATGCACACTGTGACGGAAAATATAAGTAAACAATAACTTGCACAAGTTTATATGGAATCAGCTAGCGGTCATAAAGCAATTAACGAAAGTGGTACCCAATGAGTTTAAATAAAGAGGTCGGTGTTAATAGTTTGGACTATGAATTGTGCATCTGTTGAAGTATGTTTCTCTGACACTCCAGTTTTGCTGCGTGTCTGACACTCGCTCACTCCGACGCACTGACACAAAACGAGACTTTGACATGCGATTTTAAGTCAAAAATATGATTGTTTTTTGACAGAATATCTGTGTCACCCTACTGACACAATTTTGGACCTGGCACTTTTAGCGGAATGGGAGTAACATAGGTTTCTAGTCTATACCCTGTAACTGCGTAATTAACAAGCTAAAGCATTCTGTTTCTGTTGTATTTATGGTACCTGTTGCATCTCTATTTGGAGAAAGTTACAAATTGTTAATGGTGCAAAATTTTGTGTTATGCAGTGCTGTCACATTTTGTTTGGATTATTTCGGTACAGCGAAAAGGTCAAAAACCAAAGAGCAAATGGATTTTGGGAAGGTCTTCAAGCTCGGTCTTGGTAATTCCTGATAACTTCATCTTCATCATCTGAGGAAAAATTAGATGAAAATTGAACAATAAATATACAAAGCTAGGAAATCCTGCAAAATCTCGTACAATCGTTTGCAGCCTGCGTTGTATCAATGTTTATAAAACCACAATGACATCTGAATATCTGATCTGATAGCTCTTGAACTCATTAACCTGTTTCGATTTTGTAGTTTCTGCTGCTGCTTCTTTTACCATTGTACTGTGTGTATTGACATGTTTTCGTTCCAATATTCCAAGCCTTTTTTTTTGGGACATTTACCTCAGTTATCGATTTTCTTGGAAAAAAAACACGGATTGTACATGACTCGTCGTCTGTTAGTAGAACACAAACCAATTGTCAATTATTCCTGAGAGAAACCAGGAGGAGTGTTTTCTAATGCAATCTTCATATCTTAGCATGAATGTTAAGTCAACATAGTCTTAGAAGCATGCTTCTGATCTTAAGTTTGAATCTCGGTTATAAATATAACCCGGCTTCAATCGCTCCCTCCATTCATCTGACCTCAACCATCTCAGCAACTCCTGAGCAAAAATCAAATATGGCCTCAAACACTCCAACCAACAATCCTCTGTCGACCCCTACTCCCGTCTCCACACAATCATCATCAGACCACCCAACTGTCATAATAGTCGTCGTCATTTCCTTTGGTTGTCTGTTTGTACTTGGTTCCTTTTTGCTCTGCATTTGGTGCATTTTCAAGAGGCATTGCAAGAAAAAGAAACTCCTTCACGAGAGGACAGACGTCGATGTTGATGAGCATTTGAAGGTGCAGGAGTTGGTACTACCTGGACCCCACGGTCCAAAGACAATGGTGCTATCGGTCAAGGATGACGTCCAAGTGCACGTGGACGTACACAAGGACGAGATTGATATGGTTGGTAAGGGAATGCATTGTGTGCCAAGAGAAGCCGGTGCAACTAGTAGTCTTGAAGACGGCGTTGGTTCTAGCCAACAACTAAGCCATCCGGAGCACCAAGTTTGACCTTGAGTTACATTGGTTTACACGAAGAAAGTTCATAAAATCATATTGCATGATATATAATACGGGTTGAGTTCTAATTTACTCGATTTCGTTAAATTGTTTAAAGAATGCATATTAAATCAATAATGAACCATTTGTTGTTTATTCAATTTCTCGTTTTCTTTATATCGCTGGTTTACTAATACACTACGATACCAATTACCATCCAACCATGAAAATGAAATTAGCGGTCTTGGAGACCACATTCATGCTGCGAAACCAGCGGAGAACACTGGTTACTCCGTATTTCAGGATGCTATTATTTTTCTCAGGCCTGAATCCCAGGACTGCGGTATTGCTAACCGAACTAAATAATGGACAATAAAATGCATTGCGAAAACTTGGAATAGTGAAGAGGGGTAATATTATCCTGGTTGCCGTATTAGCATGTAAGACCGTGTCAGCCAATAATTATTTAACTTTCAGACTTTTTTCTAGACTAAATAAAGTAAGTCCATAAATACCAGCAAACTTAATTCTGTTGGCATCCCATAAAAAAAGAGTCCACAGAAATCTTCATTACAGTGAACTCAAATCTCTTCAGATTTCTTGACCAAAAAGGTAAAAAAGTAGTTTTCTTGCAGAAAAATTCAGGTGTTTTAAGTCTCTATAAATACCCAATTAATTTGTTAGCACACCACACATAAAAAAAAGAAAAAGAAAAAGAAATTGTTAATTACAAAGAGAAGAATTATGTCGAAAACTACTGCTGGGCAAGTTATTCGGTGCAAAGGTAAATGACCAAACTGTTTTTACGAGTATTAAATTATGTTTGCTCGACCAGTTTTAAATTACGTTTGTGATTGTGATATATGGGGTTAAGACATTAATTAGAATCTTCGTGTCATTTTCGTGTCCATCTTGTGTCTCACTACTTTTATCGTTGGGGTCGTCGTATGGAATATGCATGCTGGATTTTGGTTTATGTCTTCGTGATATTTAATATTAGTTTGGCCTTTGTGTTATTTCCGTGTCCATCTTGTGTCTCACTATTTTTAAGTAGAAGATAATGAGACGGCGCGAAAAGTGGAAATTTGTTAAACATGGCCTAAGCTGATGATCATTTTATTTAATGTTAGTTTTGTTGATTTAAGGAGTTCGGACTTTCTAGGAAAATCCGATTTATAGGAACTAATTTACTTTATAATTTGGTCGTCAATAAAGACATTTAGTTTGATAATAGGTACGCCAATTCTTCCATTATGTGTCAGTCGACTAGTCGAGAATTTCCGTATTCATCGTGCTCATTCAAACAATATCATATCGAAATTAATGCCATTTTGTTACAGTATTGATCTGTATGACTGTACGAATGCAGCTGCTATAGCATGGGAAGCTGGGAAACCACTAGTAATAGAGGAAGTCGAGGTGGCTCCGCCTCAGAAGATGGAAGTTCGTGTCAAAATCCTCTTCACCTCGCTTTGCCATACTGATGTTTACTTCTGGGAGGCCAAGGTTGGTATCCCTTTTGCGCGATTTTCGATGAAATTTTGACTCATCTGATCTTATTGTATGCATATTCATTTCCGTATGTTTGATCTTTTGATATGTTTTCAGGGCCAAACACCTGTTTTCCCTCGCATTCTCGGTCATGAAGCAGGAGGGTATGATAATCTGTCTTTTTTAGTTTCTTTTCATGCTTCTATAAGCGAGTTTTGCCAGATAATGTCGGTATGGACTAATGTGTGTTATTAGTCTGAACATTGTACATCTGGCAATGAAATTGATTAATTTTGCGAGGAATTATTGATTAATTAACGATGTCATCTGCGTGGCAATTCAGAATTGTGGAAAGTGTAGGCGAGGGAGTGACAGACCTACAGCCAGGGGACCATGTCCTGCCTGTATTCACCGGGGAATGCAAGGAATGCGCTCACTGCAAATCCGAGGAAAGTAACATGTGTGACCTGCTGAGGATCAATACTGATAGAGGTGTAATGCTTCAGGATGGAAAATCGAGGTTTTCAATCAATGGTGAGCCTATTTACCATTTTGTCGGAACATCCACATTTAGTGAATACACTGTGGTTCATGTCGGTTGTCTTGCGAAGATCAACCCTGAAGCACCTCTTGACAAAGTCTGTGTTCTTAGCTGTGGAATTTCTACAGGTGACTTGAAATAACTGTCGTCGACCCTTTACAAATTACACTTTAAGTTAGCATAATCTCGGTGAATAAATAATGCTCTTTGGCCTTCCCCTTGCAGGTTTTGGTGCTACTGTGAATGTTGCAAAACCGAAGAAGGGGCATACTGTCGCTATTTTCGGACTGGGAGCAGTTGGTCTCGCGGTTTGTTTCTATCCTTACATTAGTCTAGTAACCTTCTTATTTTCCTATGTACCATTTTGCGCGATAGTTTCAAGAGATTTGATTATTGCTTGTTTGCTTGTGTGTGTTCAGGCTGCTGAAGGTGCTAGAGTTTCTGGTGCATCAAGGATTATTGGTGTGGATCTTGTTCCTAGTCGGTTCGAAGCAGGTTAGTGGTCCATTGTCACAAATGACCATGAACAGAACTTAATTTCCGAGTAATCTGAAACATATAATGTTCTTATGCTCTTATTTTTATTGAAAAATTCTATGAAGTCGGTATTGACGAATGTTAAGTGGACTCTGATGAAGATAGTTCTGCCTGTTAACAGCAAAGAAGTTTGGCGTGACCGACTTCGTGAACCCAAAAGACCATGACAAACCAGTTCAAGAGGTAATTGTTGAAATGACCAATGGCGGAGTTGACAGGAGCGTTGAATGTACCGGAAATATCCAAGCTATGATCTCTGCTTTTGAATGTGTCCATGATGTATGTTCTCAAAACCAGTTACTATTTAAATCGAGTTACAATTAGTTAGGATTATATTGATTTGATCGCAATTGCAGGGTTGGGGTGTTGCTGTCCTTGTCGGTGTACCAAACAAAGACGACGCCTTCAAAACTCATCCCATGAACTTCCTGAATGAGAGGACACTGAAGGGAACTTTCTTTGGAAACTACAAACCTCGGACTGATATACCATCTGTCGTCGAGAAATACATGAACAAGGTAAACTTCTTTTAGTCCCGCCTTTTGAAAATCAGTTAATTTCTAAAATGCACCAAAGCGATGCTTATTAATTAAAGATTAAGTACCTAATCGACATGATGTATGGCCGTATGGGTGTATTCAGGAGATGGAACTGGACAAATTCATAACACATGAAGTCGACTTCAAAGACATCAACAAAGCCTTTGAACTTATGGCCAAGGGTGAAGGTATCCGGTGTATCATTCGCATGGATGCTTAATAATCAGGACATTATCGTTCTATCACCAGGAGTCGAAGACTGAGTATTGATTAGAATAAGTTAGGGAGTAACTGTTTCGGTAAATTCCTACCTACGTCGTTTTTAGTGAGGTCAAAGTGGTTTATCGTTGAGTTAGGTTAAGCAAATAAGAAAATATGGAAAGAGAGACAACACAAGCGATTGTTGACGCGGGAAACCCTAGGAGGGAAAAACCGCGGGGGGAATGGTATCCCACCAAGTATGCACTAGAATGATGTTTATGAGAGGTAACCGTCTAAATACAAGCTTTCAATCGCCTATGCTATGTCTCGA
>JAGPOY010006502.1:0-10277 GCA_018983105.1 Silene uniflora | reverse complement strand
AAGTGTCTTCCCCTTTACCCGCCTAGAATCCGTTTCTTGGCACTTGGGTTACCACTTCATATGCATAGCTAGATTTAGGGAGTTGGCACTATGTTAAGACCCCGAGTTGGCATCCTCTACTTGACTCTAATACACAAAAACTCGGCCACTTAGATGAGGAAAGTGGTTCATTTTTTATTGATGCATCCTTTGCTATTTTGTTGTGCTTAATGTTGGATGCATCGCCATTTTGGCAAGCCCTACCTTGCCTTGCAAGAAGGTATCCTACCTCATAGATATCTTGTTGTGAGTTGAAGGGGCGGAGTGAGACCCGCTAATTGTCTCATATCGGATATGCTAGTAGGATTAGTTTAAATAAGGGTCATGGTTTTTGTTCACCTCTTTGCTCGGGACGAGCAAAGGTTCGGTTTGGGGATATTTGATATGACCGTAATAGTTGCACTTTTACCCCCTTAACGAACCTAGTTTCGCATGCTTTTACGTACTTATTAGGGTCCTTTCAGGCTCTTTAGCCTCCTATTTGTTTTTCTATTGGTTTTGGCTTGCTTGTAGGCGGAGGAGCTAAATCGCGCTTAAATGGAGCATTTCGAAGCTAAAATGACGATATCCAAGGACCTAGCATGTAGAGGAGACGTAACCAAAGGCCAAAGTGAAGAATTAGAGCTAAGAAGAGGAGCCCCCACGGCCTAGGAGTCAAGTCGTGCTGATTTCGAATCAGCTTGGGCAAGAGCAGCAGAGGGTCGAGCGACCCAGCAGAGGGTCGAGCGACCGAGGCCAGAGGTCGAGCGACCGAGGTCGAGCGACCTCAATGAAGAACAAGTCGGGACGACCGCAGTGCGACCCGAGCTACCTCTAAACACTTCGCCATGTCCTTGTGCGACACTCCACCTCTACTTAATCTAATCTTGTACTTAGTATAAATACCCTCCTTGTAGTAATTAGGGTTATGCTTCTTTATGCTTCCAAAGTTGGCTTAATGCCTCTATAGAGTAGATTAGGAGTAGATTAGAATAGATAAACTTTAATCATTCCACAAATTGTTCTTCAATCTTTCCATAATTAATATTAATCTTTCAACATTCAATCTTTCAATACTTGTTCATTAGACTAGTCATGAATCTCTTGGGTTTATGATTGAAGATTGGTGACAAGTCTTCATCTCTACACAAGGATTCTCCTTTATTTATGTTCATCTCCTTTATTGTTTGGTATAATTCTTAATCCCTTTTATTTACTTGTTCATCTTATTTCCAAGTTTGTTCCTTTACTTGCTTATTCACCATGTTTGTTCATGCTAAGATGTTTGACACCATTGATTGCATGACCCATATAAGAATGAGTGAGTAGTGACCTTGCTAGGTTTAGTGGGGGATTATGGGGAATATCAAAGGGTGAATATAATACATGTTGATGTTGGGAATTTATTGATTGATTAAATTGTTATTATGTCATCTATGTCTTATGCATGCTATGTGTTTGATGAAATGCTTGAATCACAAAACTTGCATGGATTCTCTATGTTAGGCTTACCTTGGTGACGCGAGGTTTGCTAGACTACCGTTACACCATTTATTGGAAGGCTCGAAAGGGCCTCGATAAATGGAGTTGTGATTGTGCATATAGGCTAGTAGGGAAGTTAGGGTGTATGGGTAATAACTAACCCTTTCCGACCTAAGGGTTGTAAGATCGAAAGCCTCGACCCTATTTCATCGCGACCTCAATCAATCTACCCAATACTTGATTACATGTGTTCTACCATTTGATTACCCATATGAACCCACTCTTCCTAGTTTTTCTTCTTACTGCTTTAATCCTTGTTATTTACTTGCTTTCATTAGCTTAGACTACAAACCCCTTTCAATATTATTGTGACAACCCTTAGCATAACTTTGATTAGATTGATTGACTTGAATACCCCCGTCCCGTGGATCGACCTCGACTTACCTACTATCTACTTAGTTTGTGTGTTGAGTTTATAAATGTGTTTGATTGGATGTGACGACTTGACCCTACATCAGGTATGTTGGAGTATGTGTCCTCAACAATAGTGCGATCACATAATTATTGTGTAATCACGTAATTACCATAAATAATGTTCCCTTGTTGTTTTTTCTATGCTCATTGAGAATGAAAATTTTGGAGCATGCCTTCTCTTTTTCTTCTCCCAAAACCGGGTACTCCTATCAACATATAATTGAGATTGTCTCATTTTGATTCATTATTCCATAATCTCTCTAAAACATATTTTTCCTTCTATGTGATAGAACATTGTTCTAAGATCTAACAAACTAATGTCACATAAATTGCTATAGTAGTAATCAAATATTATTAGATCTATATTAAGGTTGCTAGTATTGATTTATCTAGTTTGTAAATCATACTAGGGTTTGAGATAGTCTTGGGTGAAATTTAAAGGAGGTTTTCTACACTTGAAAACTAAGGTTTGGAGTATCATCCATTACATTTTAGCTCAAGAACAAGCTAAGGAAGGTGACCTTGCTTGTGCCCAAATTCGTGCCATTTCCGCAATGTAAGAAAATCGGTTTTCTTCTCCCTTTTATGTTGCACGTACTAGATCCACTCTATTCTTTGTTTAATGAGTTAAATAAAATATTTTAGAGATGTCTAAAATAAGGGATATGAACCCAACAAGGTAGTAGTTAGCCACAGTCATCCCCTCTGTCATGACGAAAGAATCGAACTCCGCTCTGAGCCTATTGCGAACGTGCTCCGGTATGAACCTCTTTCGCATCTCGACCTTGAAAGCCTTCCAAGGAATGAATCCTTGGCCCTTGTTTCGGTAATGCTCCCTAGCCGATTCACGTACGCTCTTCCACCATACTCTAGCTGCATCACGCAAGTAGAACGCAGCCTGGTCCACTTGCAACTCTTCCGGACATTGAACGAGCTCCATGACATTTTCCATCTCATCGTGCCAGTACCAAGCAACTTGGGCTCCCCAGTACCCTCAAAGACTATAGGCTGGAAGCGGGAGATCACAGTGCTCATCTTGGTCGCACTCATCTCTCCGGGTTCCTTACCTACCCGCTTGACGATCTCAGTGAGATGCTCATTCTGCTCGATCATCCTAGCAATCTCATCTAGCCTCATATCAGCGGCTATCACATGAGTGTTCGACCTCTTTGGCGGCATTTTGAGCTGATTAGAGAGAAACAAGACAATCGTAAGCATCAGCCTACGGTTCAAAATAATCCTTCCGCCCAAAGTGATATATACTCGGCCGAGTAGTGGGACCACTCGGCCGAGTACAGACTACTCGGTCGCGTAATAGCTTTATTCGGCCGAGTACCTATACTCCAGAAGAAATTCCAGAATATAGTACCTATCTATACTAGGTTGTGTCATAACGGCACTCGGCCCAGTACTCGCTACTCGGTCGAGTTGTTTGACTAAGCGGCCGAGTATCCACTATGCAGAGACTTTAGAGATTGTCACTCAAAACTTTACTCGACCGAATTCAGCACCACTCGGCCGAGTACTGACTACTCGGTCGAGCAATCCTCGGCATTCGGCCAAGTACCCTTTTCCAGTGGCTTCTGGTTCGTTCCGTCACTACCCTATTCGGTCGAGCACCACTACATTCGGCCGAGTACCCTCTACTCGGCCGAGTACTGCCTATACTCGGTCGGGTCATGCTTTTCGTGCTACCCTTTATCCCTTTTACGCAACTTATAGGTATCCTAGCATATTTCTAGGTACAAGGCCATATATATAAATCATCAAATCATGCTTTCAATTAACACGTATCGCATTCATGTCATATGTATACCGCAAAAATTCAAGTCTTTTCCTTATCGTACTTATATCATGCAATTCATATACTAATACCATCACCTTGTAATAATATGCCAATCACAATCACTTAATTAATTTCACGCAACTTATTTATGCTTTGCATACTGCCTTTCAACTTTCTTATCACATGCGTCTCACATTCAGCCGTACATAGAAGTAAACAAACAAGACCACACTGACCAAACATAAGACACACCCCCCGGTGAACGGTTCTAAGTTATAAAGGCAATTTGCGACTTTAGGACGTCTCCCAATTCTTTGCGGTAGCTCCAAACAACTCTTCCCCGGGTTCGTTTTAATTAGACACCCTATGCTCATTTTATTCATTGGTTCAGGTTCCAAAATCGTAAGCTCTGATACCACTTTGTAACACCCTCATATACCAAGGCCCCTTACCAGGAACTGCCCTAGCATATAAAGGTGCTACCATCTCGGTTGCCCGAGGTAGTGTACATCAATAGAAAACAATCCAGAGACATTTTATTAATAAAAGTACTTAATGTTAACGTTTACATCAAACTGTCGTAAACTGACAAGCAAATAAAACAAATGTCTGATAACTGAAAACAATTAAAACTGGCGGAAGCTAATAACTGAAGCACTAGACTCGGCTGTGTCCCCTCCATCCGACTCCATCGACAAGCTACCTGCTTCAATCTGCTCACCACCCCCGATGGATCACAGCAGGTTAAAAGACAACATAAACGGAGTCAGTAAATGGCATACTCATATCTTAATACAACATCAATGTCATTAGCAGCGGAAACAATCATCAACTCATAATCCCTTTACAGCCAGGTCCCATCGCAACAGGTACCCCTAGTCAGCCAGTGACACAGCCTCGTCACCGCAGCCACTCATCGCAACAAGTGATAACCCTAGGTTCATTAATGTGCACATCCCCCTCGTGATGGGTGTCACGAGAGGCGATCAAAGGGCGTGGGCCATTCTCCAATGGAGTCACTCAGCCGGAATCATTTTTCTGCCGTAACCTCATGCCATACAATCAATTATCATCCAACATGTAATCAACATAAACAAATATCAATTCAACATCGATTCAACCAAATTACTGAGTAGGAAATCCTACCTGATCAGCAAATCCGCTAAAATCAACAATTAACTAGCTTGAAGGGCTCCTCTACAAATCCGCAGCCTAAAACAATCAATTACTCAATCAAACGATGCCCTAATAGCGATTCACATGCCAAACTATCGATTTAACTATAATCTAAGCATAACAATACTAGATCGAATAAGACTTACTAATAACAGATGACTAACGGCGAAGATCCTTGATCGTTCTTGACTCCAAAGCGGTTAGGAATGGTCTCTAGGGTTTTGTGTACTTAAAAGGTGTAAAAACTGTAACTTAAGACTTACTGTTTCTTTTTATATCAATTACCATTCCTAATTACTTTCGAGTCGGTTCGCCGGCCCGTCAGGTATACTCGGCCGAGCTACAGTACTACTCGGCCGAGTACTCGATACTCGGCCGAGTGTTCCTGTACTCGGTCGAGTACTCACTCGGCAGACCTCCTGCCTCAGATCTTACTTTGAATACTCGGCCGAGTACACACTATTCGGCCGAATAGTGTGGGAATATATCCGTATATATCACCATTTCATTTTAGGATTATAACGAAATTACAAGATATGAAATTACGAGTCATAAATGAAATGCATAATCTAATTACATATGGATTAGAAATAACCTTTGGTCCTAGCAAAATGGCCTATGAACAATATCAAAATCGATATTCTCCTAATCGTTGCACCCAAGATATGTTGAGACTATGCTTTTTTCTTGCTACAAAGAGTTCTCTCAAATTACTGATAATTTGAGAGAGAGTTTTATATTTTTGATGAGAGAAATGAATTAGGTTTAAGGAGAGCATATGAGTCAGTATATAACTCTCTACTCACCTAACAAAACCCTAACCAAGTGAGTAAAAAAGGGAAAGAAAATACCCTCTCTTTTACCTACCTAAAAACTGTCCAAATGGGCATTAGAGGGGAGTATGGACTTTCTTCTTTTCTCATTTGGTGGTTAGCTTACTAAATGTATATTGTAAATATTATTATAAATTGTCATTTAATTTGTCATTTATTAACAAGTCCATTACAACCTTTTGTAGTCGATATTATTAATACAAGTCCGACATAATTAATAATGACAATATTGTATAATATATACATTAATTATAAATATCGCATATTTATAATTTGCTAATTAAATATAACCGTTTATGTTTAATTACGAATTAACCGTTTAATTCAATTAAGCTTACATAATATACATTTAATTAAATTTAACAGTTTATATTAAATAACGAATTACAGTTAATTCGTATAAGCTAATATTATTAAATCTCATTAAATAATCGTCTCATCATAACATTGACTAACCTTTTAGTCAATTACATCGACTAACCTTTTAGTCATATTAGGCATCAATGTGAATAGTCACATCTCTCGAACACATCATTTAGGTGTGACTTTTAGGGACCAGTTGATCACCGCCATCCTTATGACAATAACGTCAAACTTCTAGCAAGCCAACCGTTATCGATAATCGTTAATCAACTGATTATAATACAAAGTATACCCTGTGAACCTCTAGGAGATTTATTATGTTATCACACTAACTGTGGAGGACACAAGCTCCAACAATCTCCCACTTGTCCGTACAAGTGTATGTGCGATAACCGATTCTCATATCCTTAAATTTCTCCCACTCAATGTAAAACAATTTGCAAAATCCGTATTCACAAAGGTCGTATTTTACAAGCGATCTGTATCAAGAGTGGTTTTCTCGACTAGAGAGTAACTCAACTAATAAACGAATCATTATTCGAGCATGACCATGCATTTCAGTTACTACTCCTCGAGTGGCCCTGAGAAATAACAAAACCTGATAAAGGTTGGATATTTTCTTCAACTCGAAACTTGCAGATACAAGCGCAGAATGAAATGGCCCAGTGAAAATCTACTTAGCCTCCTGTTACGGTCGACCATGAGAAAGAAACCAAAGTCACCCAAAAAATTGCCTTAATCTCAAGAGACAGTCGATAGTCAAAAGAATCGACTCTAGGAACACTATGGACGTCCAATCCACGACATGGCACTGAATGTTGTTAAATATTTAGGACTGCATAACGCAGTCACAATGTCCTACGAGGTATCATTATAACTCGTATCAGTGATCGATCAGTCAACCGTTTGACTTATGGCTCGTTGAACCCACCATCAATCAACTTCACAAAATAATAGCCAGAGTTATCAGCTCATGTAGGCGATTACGGACAAAATAAATATAATGTTATTCAGTTCACTTTGTGGCGTTCAATGTTGACGTACAATCCACATGAAAAACAAAATATAATATAAAATGACGAAGTTATAAATAGTATATGAAAAAGATGTATCTAATCCATAATTGACTACCACAACTCAGGAATACGTTTGATTCCCATGGAAATAACGTTCCCTACATGCTTATCATAACTCAATGGTTTAGTGAGAGGGTCCGCGATGTTATCATCTGAAGCAATCTTGTCTATCACTATCTCCTCTTGCTTCACGTAATCCCGGATTAAGTGAGCTTTCCGATGTACATGTCTAGACTTGTTGCTAGACTTAGGCTCCCTAGCCTGGAAAATGGCACCTCTATTATCACAATAGATGGTGATCGGGTCATTCGAACTAGGAACTATGTTTAGTCCTTGTAAGAATTGACGTATCCATATAGCTTTCATTGCAGCTTCCGAAGCGGCATAGTACTCGGACTCAGTAGTAGAATCTGCTACAACATCTTTCTTGGAACTATTCCAGCTGACCGCAGCACCATTAAGAATAAAGACGAATCCAGACTGAGATTTCGAGTCATCCCGATCCGTTTGGAAGCTAGCATCTGCGTAACCGATTGCGCATAGCCTAGTATCTCCTCCATAGGTCAATACCCAATCCTTAGTCCTCCGTAGGTACCTAAGGATGTTTTTAACAGCTGTCCAGTGTGTTTCACCTGGTTTGCCTTGGCACCGACTCGTCATACTCAATGCATATGCCACGTCTGGACGTGTGCATATCATGGCATACATGATCGATCCTATAGCTGATGCATAAGGAACGCGACTCATGTGCTCGACCTCTTCAGATGTCTTGGGTGCCTGAGACTTGCTCATATGCATCCCAGAAATCATTGGAAGATTCCCCTTCTTGGAGTTGGTCATGCTGAACCTCTCAAGGATCTTATCTATATAAGACTCCTGACTGAGAGATAACATCCGTCGTGATCTATCTCGATAGATACGGATTCCCAAAATGCGTTGTGCCTCTCCCAAATCTTTCATCTGGAAATGGTTCTTTAACCATACTTCTACCGAAGTTAAGAGAGGAATGTCACTCCGAATCAGGAGTATGTCATCAACATACAATATTAAGAATACAATCTTGCTCCCACTCGACTTGACATATAAGCATGGTTCCTCGACCGATCGAGTGAATCCATTCTCTATTATCACATGGTCGAAACGATGATTCCAACTCCGAGAAGTTTGCTTAAGTCCATAAATGGAACGCTTAAGCTTGCATACTTTCTTAGGATTTTTAGGATCGATGAAACCTTCGGGTTGTACCATGTACAATTCCTCCTCCAAATAACCGTTTAAGAAGGCGATTTTCACATCCATTTGCCAAATTTCATAGTCATGAAAAGTAGCAATCGCTAAGATTATCCGAATGGAACGCAGCATGACTACGGGTGCAAAAATTTCATCATAATGCAATCCGTGCACTTGAGTGAAACCTTTTGCCACTAGTCGTGCCTTATAGGTATCTGGTTGCCCTTCCACAGAATGCTTTATCTTGTAAAGCCATTTGCACTAAAGTGGTCTTACCTTATTAGGTAACTCAACAAGATCCCATACTTTATTCTCATACATGGAGTCCATCTCGGATTGCATGGCTTCAAGCCATAGCCTAGAGTCGGAACAGTTCATGGCCCCTTTATAAGTAACGGGTTCATTACTCTCTAGGAGCAAACCGTCATTGCCATCATTCTCCTCGACCATACCGATGTATCTGTTGGGAGGGATGGAGACTCTACCCGACCTCCTGGGTTCCTCAGGAATATTAACCGCATCAGCAGTTGAAGGAACATCTTCCTCCATCGGTTGCTCGGTTGTTGGTTCTTGAATCTCCGACAGTTCGAAGGTTCTATTACTTGACTTGTTCTCGAGAAACTCTTTCTCTAAGAACGTCGCACTAGCCGCAACAAAAACTCGATGTTCGGTTGGCGAATAGAAGTAATGACCAAACATTCCTTTTGGATAACCAATAAATTATGTCTTGACCGATCGCGGGCCGAGCTTATCCTCGTGTCTCCACTTGACATAAGCCTCGCAGCCCCAAACCCGAATAAAGGACAAGTTAGGGACCGTTCCCTTCCATATTTCATATGGAGTCTTGTCTACAGCTTTAGACGGACTTCGGTTAAGTATAAGAGCAGCTGACAAAAGAGCATAACCCCATAATGAATCAGGCACTACTGTGTGACTCATCATGGATCGAACCATATCAAGTAAAGTTCAATTTCTCCGTTCGGACACACCATTTAATTGAGGTGTTCCAGGTGGAGTTAACTGTAAAATAATTCCACAGTCTTTAAGGTGTTGATCAAACTCATTTGAAAGATATTCGCCACCACGATCTGATCGAAGTGCTTTAATCTTTTTTCCCAGTTGGTTCTGAACCTTATTCTGGAATTCTTTTAATTTTTCAAATGACTCACTTTTATGCTTCATTAAGTAGACATATCCGTATCTACTCAAATCATTCGTGAAAGTGATGAAATCATACTGATGTATGTTGACATAGGTCCACATACATCAGTATGTACAAGTCCTAATAGGTCACTAGGGCGCATTCCAACACCTTTGAAGGAAATTCGAGTCATTTTTCCGATTAGGCATGAATCACACATGCCAAATGATTCAAAATCAAATGTCGAGATAGTCCCAGTCTGTATGAGCTTCTTTACACGTTTCTCATTTATATGTCCCATTCGACAATGCCATAGATACGTTTGATCTTTGTCACCAACCTTTACTTTCTTATTATTCACCTTTAATAAATCTGTGGTTTGATCTAAGACATAAATACCATTCATGGAAACGTTTTTACCATAAATCATTTCATTCAAAGAGAAAATACAGCTATTATCCTTTATTACAAATGAAAAACTGTCTTTATCGAGTACGGAAACTGAAATGATGTTCTTAGATAAACTGGGTACATAGTAACAGTTATAAAAATATAACTCAAAAACCGCTCGGGAGTTGGATTACATATGTTCCCATCGAAACTGCAGCAACTCTTGCTCCATTCCCGACTCTCAGGTCCACATCACCCTTTGCGAGAGGTGTGATGTTTCTTAGGCCCTGCAAATGATTACACAGATG